>JACXGI010004224.1:0-55409 GCA_016801175.1 Esox masquinongy
TAGACAAGCTTCTCCCACATTAACAGATAGAGCTCCATAGTGCTGTATGCACAGCGCCTCTAACCAGTTGGCAATGGATTTTCAAATTAAAGGAGATGTTGACTTGTAAGCACAGTTAAGAACAGCGGGGAATATGTATGATGGCATTAATATGAATGATATGCATATTCATGTGCGTGTGTGTGTGTGTGTGTGTGTGGTGTGTGTGTGTGTGTGTGTGTGTGTGTGTGTGTGTAAAAATGTTCTATGGACATATTTGTCAGAAGTTGAACTTATGTCTGGGAAACATTACATTGCACAGTAAATGCTGCCTACCAGCACTCAAGCACGGTGGTGAGTGTGGTGGTTTTGGAATGCTTTGCAGGTTGCGGATCTGGACGATTTCAGATCTTTTTTTCATAAAAACTGTATGAGCCTGAATAGACCTAGACAGGTCACATCCCTTTCAAATGCCAAATGCTGAAAACGGTGCACTGTTAGACTGTGAGATCTGCTGCCTCACCCATGCCATCATTCTATCATTAGTTTACTTCTACTAGTCCAACTATATTATTTACTCCACTGCTATTAATGCCATCTTGATGAAATACATTTCTGTTAGCTCTTGATCATGAGAAAATTATTTCAAGATAAAACCAAAGACTTTTTTTATTTTATGTAAATGCTCTCTGCAGGATAGAGCGTGTGGGAAGATAATAATTCTAGCCAACAAAAGTGCAAATTCACAGTTCTTAAACGCTTAGTAAACTTCGTTTATAGCAATACGCAACACAATTCGAGTACAGTATTTGTGGAATGACAAAAAAGTGCAATTCACACTCCGACCTGAGACAGGCAGCAAATAGTGCCTAACCTTCCGGAAATTCAAAAGAAGAAAAACTGTAACGCGCCCGCAATTGGCAGCGTTGCCAGATTGGAAGATTTCATTCGATTAGGTGAAAAATGCGGACGGCGGGTTAATAGTGGAGCCGGGCGAATTTTCAGTGGAGTCTGACGGATTTATGCTTTGATTGCTAATGTTTAGTTAGTCAAGTCTGGCAACTCTGATAGTGGGCGGGACTTAGGCAAAGCAAGCGAAACCAGCATGCATTGTGGATAACTGTAGCTGCCGAATAACGATATTTTAACGTTTAATGGTTTATTTTTGAACGTTTTGGATAACCTTTCAATATGGACGTAGGGGAGCTATTGAATTATCAGGTACTTTACTCGCTTGTTAGACATGCTTAGTGTTTGATCCGACTGGTAGTAAGCTAGGTAACGTTACCGCGTTAGCCAACCGCTTAGCTAGCAAAATAGCGCTGTGGCAGTAAATCGACTTTTTATATTAGCTAACTACTGTACATATCTTAGCATAATGCAACTAATGTTTTGACAGTGTGAGTGTTGTAATGGGATTGTAATTTGGTGGAAAATCCTAAGTTAGCTGGCATTGCTCGCTGACTGACTAATTCGATTGCTAGCTACAGTACGGACATTAGTGTACTTTACTAACAATTAAACTAAATTATGTTGAGCTAGCATGTCGCTAGCATAGCTTGGGATTTGATCAATTAAATGGCGTACATGTAAACTTCACCTGTAATAATATTCATAGAGAGAAGATTAATATAACGTTAATGACATGAAAATACATTTCAACTCAACAGTGAAGAGGCGACTGTTGGATGCTGGCCTTCTAGGCTGAGTTCTTCCTCTGTCCCGTGTTTGTGTTCTTTTGCCAATCTTTTATTTTATTGGCCAGTCTGAGATTTTACAACTCTGTCTGGAAGGCCAACGTCTCGGAGTCGCCTCTTCGCTGTTGACGTTGAGGCTGGTATCTTGCGGGTACTGTTTAATAAAGCTGCCAGTTGAGGACCTGTGAGTATCTGTTTATCAAACTAGACACTCATTTATTCTTCCTCTTGCTCAGTTGTGCAGTGGGACCTCCCACTCCTCTTTCTATTCTGGTTAGAGCCAGTTTGCGCTGTTCTGTGAAGGGAGTACTACACATCGTTGTACGAGATCTTCAGTGCCTTGGCAGTTTCTCGCATGGAATAGCCTTTTTAAAGAAAAAATTGCTTTTCTTTAAAAAACAAGACCATTTCTATTTGACCCCAAGCTTTGAACTGTAGTATAAATATAGTAAATAAAGTATTAGAATTAATTAGCAAAACAGTAACAGAGAAAAAAAAATAACGATAGAATCTTAGCCATCTTAACTATGTTGGTCTAATTGAATATAATTGAGCACCACAAAGGTGTTGAGGTGTCATAGAAATTAAGTGACATTTACATTTGAAGAGTGTATTTGCTTTTTGTTTTGCCAAATTTTAAAGTAAAAACATTTTTAATGTTTTGATGTACCTGCGCTGTATGGTTGTTTTTTTTATTGTAGCCTGACAGGGGAGCAAAGCGTCTACGTGCTGGTGATGATGATGATGATGACCACAGAAGCAAGAAGACAGGCAGAGAACTTACCAGACACTTGGAGGGAGAAGACAGCGAGGACCCAACTGGGGACAGGAAGAGGATACTGGAGAAACTCATGGATGATGATGATGATGCCGATGACCAAGAGGTGTGGAAAGTATTACAAATGTGATAGTTGTCATTCATTGCTGTATGTACTGATCCAGTTCTGAACATCTGTTTTTATTTTTCACTAAAGTGCACTTTGTTTGTGATTGATTTTTTTAATTAAACAGGGTGAACCAGTGGATGAAAGTTCGGTGAAGAAAATGATCCTAACCTTTGAGAAAAGGTCCTACAAAAATCAAGAGCTGAGGATAAAGTTCCCCGATAACCCAGAGAAGTAAGTTAATGAGATGGAAGCATTTCTTCTGACTTCAGCTGAACAGGCAATATAATTGCTTTTGTCTAATAAAAGTATAGGCCTGCTTTCTAAGTCTCCTAACTTGATTTGCTGTGGTCTTCAATAACTTTACATTGCATCCACCATCATGAATGACATACTTTATTATGCCTGTGTTTAGGTTCATGGAAACAGAGCTGGATCTGAACGACATAATCCAGGAGATGCATGTCATCGCCACCATGCCTGATCTCTACCACCTCTTGGTAGAGCTTAATGCTGTTCATTCTCTGCTGGGCTTACTCAGCCACGAGAACACAGATATCCTTTCCATCAATGACTGCTTACTAAGCATTTTTTCTTGATTTAATTAACTTGCAATTGTGAAAGCAAAAAAACGTAATACATGTTATTTTCTGCATGTTATATTGAATTAGGCTACCTCACCTTCCCATCCTAGGTGTTGGGGAAAAAGTTGCTGTGCAACTTCGGAAACTGAAAAATAATAATTTAATAGGAGTGTGGACCCCCCACTCCCCCGTCGTGTCATCAGACTGCATGGATCATTTCACAGCTATGCTGATGACACCCAACTTATTAAAAAAATGCCCCAAGTTCTTCTGATGAATGTGCCTGTCTTGATGAGCTTGGAAGAAGCCAAACCTCCATCAATTGAACCACACAAAAACCGAGGCCCTATTTCTTGGCCTCCTCCCTGCCTGGCCCACACTTTCCAATGAAACATCTTACAATTGCAGGGCAGAACATCCCACACACTTATAATACTTGATTCTTCCCTGACGTTTTACAGCCGCACGGAATAACTGTGTAGTGTGTTATTCTCGATGCTTTTCAAGAACATTGCCAAACTGTGTACCATCCTTGTAGTCTGACGCAAATAAATCCATCCATGCCTTTTTATCTGCTCAAGGCTGGAGTACTGCAATTCTGCCAAGTGTCCCAGGCAGGAGTCTCCAGAAGCTCCAATACAACCAGACCAGCGCAGTCAGCATCCTGTTCATATTGAGGAAACCATCCTGGCATATCTGCGTTGACTCGCGGTCTCCTACTCCGAGTCAACGCAATTTAATTCAGAACCATTGTTGTCACTTTTCAGTGTATTCATTGGAAGTTGCCCCTCAGTACGCCCGGAGGTCAAGTGATGTCATGTGCCTCCATGTCCCCAGAACTAAGCTCTGCTCCTAGGGGGAGTAGACTTTCAGCTTGACTTTGGGAATGTCCTCCTGAACCCCCTGATTGCACATCAGTTTCTGGTTTCCTTTCAGACAGGCTTTCACCCCAGCAATTAAAACGTAGTGATTCTTAGTTTTGGTGTATTGGTTTTAATTTGTAATTTATTGTTATTACTATCACGTAATTATTATAAACTGAAACTATCATAAATCGACTATATTGATACAATCCATACACACGGTAAAAATCCTTAGCTTCTTCTACATATTGCAATTGCAGTGGTTGATTTGTTACAAGAGCTGACAGACATCGATACACTTCATGAAAGTGAGGAGGGGGCTGAAGTACTCATAGACTCTTTGGTGAGATTAAATTGTTTCTATACAGTCAACACATTATTTTGCATGGTTATCTGCAATGTTTTGTTATTTCTCCTGTTTCCTAAACCATGTTGATGCTGACAAAAATAATCTGAAAGAATTTAACCAATCCCGGCTAATGTCAATGTCTTTAGTTGAAATGGTTTGTGTTAACCATCCCTTTGCCTCACTGACAGCAGCAGGCATTGGCTGTTTTCTGGGAAAGGTTGAGTGCGCCATCATGGTGTCTGCTGACATTCAGAATGATCAAAAAGGCAAAGGTCAAATCACTCTGGTCTTACTTGACCTATGAGTTAACAATGGATACGATGTCTGAAGTTTTTTTTATACTCATGAAAATGTATTTCATACCAATGTGATTTCCTGAATTATTACTTTTCTGTAGCTGGAGGGACAGGTTGTGGCCCTTCTGGTGCAGAACATGGAGAGGCTGGATGAGCAGGTGAAGGAGGAAGCTGATGGTGTCTACAACACGTTAGGTGAGACCAACGTGCACAAAGTGTTCATATGATTGGATAAAATATGGGGAGTATTTACATTTTGGTAAAAGTCCGCAGTTGGCGTATCTTTGTCTTATGTCTTCAAGACATGTGAATCAAGTGGTATGCTCTCCACTCCATTCACATGGAAGAAACACGTTCAGATTATTTCATTACATTTGGGTCCAGTGCTTCTAGTGTTTTGATTGTGTCTTATCAAGGCAGCTCTCCAGGCTTGAAAAAGCCTTTTGTCTGCTGCCTCGTTGGGGCTCAGAAGCTCATGTCCTCCAGGATGCTGTCTGCTCAGCTGGAATTAGTGATAAAGGCTTCTCTCCTCCAGCAGCCCCATTTCTCTGACTCTCTGTGTGTGTCTTACTCACTCACACTCCATCGCTCCCTTTCCTTGTCTCTTCCCTTCTCTTTGTCTCCTTCTCTGTCTCTCTCTTCTTTCTACTGGGACTCTGCCGCCCTTTTGCTGAATGAGTGAGATATCAGGTGTCTCAGACGGCTTTTATTTCAAATACTGGCAAAGGTGTCTCTACACTTCTCAGAATATGGACTGTTGGATGTCAATTTGCCTTCTTTTCCATTTTTCTCCATCAGCCATCATTGAAAACATGGCAGAATTTCGTCCTGGCATGTGTACAGAAGCAGCTCAGCAAGGACTCATGCAGTGGTTGCTAAAGAGAATCAAGGTGAGGATATGAATGACATTATGCTGTAGTTTTGTTTTTTTCACTGGCTGAGTAAATGTAATGTAATAGTAGTGTCTTTTGTGGAGCTATACATACAGTGCATAGACTTTCAATTGCTCATGCTGTCACTTTTTCAGGCAAAGATTCCATTTGATGCTAACAAGCTGTACTGCAGTGAAATCTTGGCTATCTTACTTCAAAACAATGACAGTAAGTTTACAACCCTTTTGTAGTTCAGTCTAACATGGTGTTGTTAAATAAACATAGGTGATTGCTGTGTACGGCTGTTTTGGCTATGGGACAACATAGCACAGTATCATTACTAATTAAATTGCAGTTCATCAGCATTTGAGTAGCTCGGAAGTAGCTCAGTGCTGCAGGATGACAAACAGACACTGGGTCCAGAGCAGTAATAGGCCGGGCCACATTGATATTCTGTTGGAGTCCTATCTAATTTTCCTCTCTGTCTCCCTCTCTGAGTGAGTTTAGCTGCCTTGGTCTGTTGTGCTGTGTCGCATAAAGCAGCTCAAGAGCTGGATCGATTCATCTTCTCCCTCGGCCTCTCTGTTTGTCAACGTTTATGTTCCACAATCTCATAACGGTTTCTTTCTCTCTCTCTTTCTCCCCCTCCTCTCACACATACACAATGGTACTCCCTCCTTCCCTGTCCATGCATCCTCCCCTTCTATTTCCCCTCTCCTCCCACCTCTTCTCCCTCTACTTCCAGGCACCAGGGAGCTCTTAGGAGAGCTGGATGGGATTGACGTGTTACTGCAGCAGCTCTCTGTAAGACTCCTAGTGATTTTTTTTAACCGCCTGTCTTTTCACATTTCTACTGCTCCTCTGTTATATCCGTCTCTCTGGCTTGCTCTCTCACAGCACTTTGTAGAATTTTCAGCAAGTCATAAGAGCTGACTGTTCTTTGCAGGAGTGATCTATTTGTCACCACTTATTCCTCACGTGAAAACTAAACCTGTGTTAAATTATGCTTTTATGTAGGATTCATCTAACTAAGTATGATAACCTTTTATATAGTCCTGCAGTTTAATGCTGTCTATGTCAAGCCGTTTTTAAAATGTATTTTTTGTACCTGACTAGTCATTTAAAATGTACCAGAACACATTCATTATTAATCCGTAATTATTTCAGGTGTTTATAGTATTAAAGGGTTCATTTGGGATTTTCCTCCAAAAAGAGTCAGACAAGTTATTGATAGAGTTTTTGTTCTGTAACGGAAGAGGAGGGGAGGACACAAGTCATGTTGTTTAAATTCAGTCGTTAAAAGGAAGGATTCTACACAGTGCCCCTTTAAAATTGTGTGTATGAAGTAGTCGTTTTTATGTACAATTATCATTAGTTATAGAGAATATATTTAAAAAACGTCTTGCCATAGTTATTTAACAAATAAGACGTTAATTTGCTGAAGTTTATTTAATGCTTGACATGTTCTTATTTGCTTCAATATATCCTTAACTCTGAATGCACTCACTGGACTGTACTCAAAATGCTTTTGGTTTAATTCTGGTCTAGTTGTTAGATACTTCTGGTCATATTGTGTATGTGGACACCCCTAGTAATTATTGAGTTCATGTGTATCAGCCACACCCATTGCTCACAGTTGCTTAAAATCCAGCACATAGTCATGAAATCTCCATAGACAACATTGCCAGTACAATGGGTTGTACTGTAGAGCTCATTGACTTTAAACGTGGCACTGCCATAGGATGCCAACTTTGCCACAAGTCCGTTTGTAAAATTTCAGCCCTACTAGATCTGCTGTAAGTGTTGTACTTATGAAGTGGAAGCGTCTGGGAGCAACAACAGCCCAGCCATTAAGTGGTTGACCATGCAAACTCACAGAGCAGGGCCGCCGAGGGCTGAAGCGTGTAGTGTGTAAAAATCGCCCATCATCTGTTGCATCACTCACCACAGAGTTCCAAACTGCCTCTGGAAGTAACATCTGCACAAGGTCTGTGCATTGGGAGCTTCACAAAATGAACTTCCATGGCTGAGCAGCTGTATGCAAGCCTCACATCAATATGCGCAATGCCAAGCATTGGCTGGAGTGGTGTAAAGCACGCCGCCACCAGACTCTTTAGCAGTGGAAATGTGTTCTCTGGAGGGATGAATCACGCTTTGCTATCTGGCCATCTGATGGATGAATCTGGGTGTGGCGGATACCAGGAGAACACTATCTACCGGAGTGCATAGTGCCTACTGTAAAGTTTGGTGGAGGAGGGATAATGGTCTGGGGCTGTGTTTCAGGGTTTGTTGTAGGCCCCTAAGTTCCAGTGAAGGGTCATCTTAATGCTACAGGATACAAAGGCATTTTAGACAATTGGGTGCTTCCAATTTTGCAGCTACAGTTTGGGGAGGCCCTTTCCTATTACAGCATGACTTTGCCCCTGAACACAAAGCAAGTCCAGAAATACATGGTTCGATGAGGTTGGTGTGGAGGAACTTAAGTGGCCTGCACAGAGCCCTGACCTCAACCCCATTGGACTCCTTTGGGATGAATTGGAACAGCGATTTTGAGCCAGGCCTTCTCGTCCAACATCAGTGCCTGACTTCACAATTGTTCTTTTGGCTGAATGGGCACCCATTCCCACAGAGACATTCCAAAATCTTGTGGAAAGCCTTCCCAGAAGAGGTTTTTCTGTTCTGGCTGCAAACAGGGGGCCAACTCCATATTAACGCCCATTGTTTTAGATTGGGATATCCAACAAGGTCATATAGGTTTGATGGTTGGTTGTCCACATACACTGTATGGTCAAAAGTATGTCATATACAGCCTAAAATTGAATTACGCTTACGCTCTTCAAATGCTGTTTAGCCAAACAAGCAAATATGTTATTGTATTGTAAGTTTTTCCTGGCCAAGTCACCTCTCTGGTGATGGACAGTAGCACTGGGTGTCATTCTTCAGGTGTTCAAGCGCCACAACCCAGCCACGGCAGAGGAGCAGGAGATGATGGAGAACCTGTTTGATGCCCTGTGCTCCTGCCTGATGTTGGCTGCCAACCGAGACCGCTTCCTCAGGGGAGAAGGTCTGCAGCTCATGAACCTCATGCTTAGGTAGATACCATGATGTTTAACACCTACTTACCAAATGAGTCTTGAAACAGAAAGCTCAGTTTTAATATCTGTATTTTTGGCAACAACAAAAAAGAACTCAACCAAATGTAAATCTAAATTGAATGTAGAACTTACATCTGTGCTCAGTGTGTAGGGCTTTTTAAATTTCAACATTCTCTTTTAATTCTTGTTGGTGATGTGTTGTCGGCTGTCTGGATATATGTACATTAACATCTTTGAAGTTAGCCTTAACAGCCAACAAAGTTTATCAGAAGGTACACCATGCACCCTAGTCTGTAGCAGCAGTGAGCAATGTCTTTGTGTTCGCACATCACGTCTCTGGGTCTGTTCAGCTGGCAGTCGAATCAATCAACAAACGTTGTGCTGGAGTGACCTTAAAGAGCAATAAAGAGACATTACAGACATTTATGAAACACTCCATGCCCAGCCTCTAATCATCAAGCCAACACCTGGCAGACACCCTGATTAAAACTAAAATCCATATCTAATTATAGCAATGCAAAACTTTCTTTTAAAGGGTAATTTGATTCTACATCAATTGTCATGCTTTCAAGTCCATCCACCATCGAGCACTGTAAATCGTTTATCTTACGGTTGCATCCTAGCTTTCAAAACGCCCCTTCTGTGAAAATCACATTGCTGCGTTAAAATATGTCACTGTAAGACCCTGCTCTTCTGTGCCAGTGATTTCCATCAACTAAGGTGGATCCATCAACTAACGTGGGTCACTAACATTAGCTAGCTTAGCTTATGTAGCTTATATCAGGGTGGTCGCTAAAACACTATGATTTTAGTGATTTCCCCTAAACACAATTCAATGTACAGCTAGTTAATGTACAATGCATTTGGGAAATACTCAGACCACTTCACTTTTTCTAGTTTGTTACCGCTTTATTCTATGGATTAAGTATATTCTTTCCTTGTTAATCTACACAGTATCCCATAACGATCAACCAAAGCAGTTTTTCTGACATTTTTGGAAATGTATTGAGAAAAAATACTGATATCACATTTACATACTGTTTCAGTCAAAAGTTTAAAACATTTAATCATTAAATGGTATTTCTTTTTTGCTTACTATTTTCCACATTGTAGAATAATGGTGAATACAGCAAAACTATTTAATAATATATGAAATCATGCAGTAACCGAAAAAGTGTGAAACAAATCAAAATACATTTATAATTGCCAGTACCCTAGACGTAAGCAATCATAAGTTATGTTCCATCTTAGCCACGATGTTTGGACATTGACATGTTCCAAAATCCACCCCCTCGACTCATTAGGAGGCATGGAATCTTGGGAGTACTGTGAATTGATTAAATGGTACAATACTCCTTTAGAGAAGTGTATTTCGGAATTGGTTATGTAGGGATGAACTATTTCTAGCAAGGAGTTATCCTAAAGAAAAATTCTTTGGGAAAGGGAAACCGTATCGTTAGGTTACTTCATCCTTGTGCCTGGCAGCAGACCATGACCTTGCAACATACCTTTGCTTTGAGAGTGTGTTGTGCATGAGATCATTTGTGTGCCTCTTCCCAGGGAAAAGAAAATGTCTCGGACCAGCGCTCTGAAGGTCTTAGACCACGGCATGATTGGCCCGGAGGGGTCTGACAACTGCCACAAATTTGTGGACATCCTGGGCCTGAGGACCATCTTCCCCCTGTTCATGAAAACACCCAAAAAGATGAGGAAAGCTGGGGCTGCGGACAAAGAACATGAAGGTTTGCTCATTTCTGTATACTCCACATTTCCTTGATAAACAATGATATTATGTCTTTGTCTGACTTCCTTGGGACAAACACTTAACATTTGTCCGATTTCTGTAGCCCAAACACAATTTTACGAATCAGTTTGTTTCATGGCGTTTTTGTCTGTTGATTATGTAATCTAGCCTTCAAGGATTTTTCTTCTGTCAGAAATTCTCGGGTTCTGAAATAAAATTACAACAAAATTACAAAAAATGAAAGCAGCCATCAGCCACCTCTCCCCATCCCCCTTTTGATGATGTGGTCGACCAACAGGAAAACATTTCCCCCTCATTAATTATTTCATACGTCTGGACAGCCTACCCAAGGTGAACAAATTGGCTTCCTTTCTGTCTCCTTCATCTGGGGGACGGAATTAATTAACCTGAGACCTGCAGAAACAGCAGAATAGGAAGCCTGAGATAACAGGGCCTGCTAAAGCTTATCCCCCTGGTGCTGCCTCTGATGGACCTCCCACTAGTCACAGCCAAGTCAGACAGGCATGAATTATGGTTACACTGCTGGGTTGTGTGCAGCTTTTAATGCTTAGAGTAATTGTGGGCTTGTGCAGAAGGACTTCTAGGCTATGAAGTAATGTACTCAAGCTAGTTGTGTAGCCTTGGACTATAGTAACCATTTTCATGTATTGCATGATTTCTTGACCTTAAAGGCTTATTTACTGAAATGAAGTTGATTCTAAGTAGTCGTTATATTTGTTTCCTTATAGCCTTTTGCGTTTTATTCATTGTTTTTAATGGAAACCAATTATAAATAGTCTTAATTATATTTGTACCATTCTTTAATGATACAGCAGCATCATTAATAGAATACTTCTGTTATTATTTCAGTGGCGTAGTATTTCCAATCCATAAGATTTATCATAGTATGTGACAGTAAATGTGACTGTTTCCTCCTGTTTCCTCCTTTGAATAACACAATGCAGTCAAAGATTAATTAGTATCAGCAGTTACAAATGAGAGTTTAAGTATTTAAGAGTCCAAGGACTCTCTAAATATTTCTTTCTCTAGCATAAGTGGAGAGATTGATCCCCATGAAATCGCCTATGAATATATACTGAGACCCAATGGCTTGGAAATGTCAGAAAACCATTTGCATACATAATAAGATAATTAGCTAAGATGTTATGAGAAGTATTACAGAGGATCTTTGCAGAATGTTATGAATCACAAGTTTTTAAGTTCTGTTAGCAATGTTAATTGGAATTAAGAGGATAACAATTAAAATAAATACAGAAGTTGGACAGTAGATGAAGAGAAACTATCAATTGAAAATGTGCTGAATTACAGCACACACGATTTCACTGGAACTGTCAAATAATTAATGATTTTCAGGGGTTTTGATGGGAATTCAAGTAATTTTTCTTTTTTGTCTTTTTATAAATTTTCTGGTGGCAGATGATCTCAAATATATATTTTTTTTGTTTTGGGCATTTGAAAAACTTTTAGGGTCGCTGTGCCATTGTGACTGTACTTTTTGTTACTGGCATTCCAGAAGTGCCTTGGGTCTGTCAGACAGTGCTAATTAGCACGGCACCGTCCATGGTTGGTGGCGTGGACGTCTGCCGTGTCTCTGCTCTCGTTCCTTTGCCTCTTATATCAACACTGATAGCTCCCAGTCAAAACTTGGGTAAAAATTACTGGACCAACGAGCTTTGGACCATTGAGTCAAAGGATGAGTTATTTGGCCGCAATGCCAGATGCCTTTTTTTATCGAAAAAGAAACACTAATTTTAATGAAGACTACTTCAACAATAGATGAATATGGATGGATGGTTTTATTCAGAAGAAATGACATGCTGTCAAAAAGAGATTTAATTAATATAGATTTACCCGTAACTGTGTAAATAACTGGTTAAGGATGAATTGGAAAATGATGATTTGGAAAAATAACCTTTGTAACGATGAATAATAATACAGCTACAGCATGTGAATATAAAAATGTTTCTTTAAATTATGCTTTTTTGATAATTTACATTAACTGTAAAATAAGAGATATCTCAATAATTCTCAAGAACTTCTCTCTTTGAAGATGCTTTTTATATGCATGAAGTGGTTTCAAACACAGTCGTTTATCTTTTCCAGTGATGAACACTTCTAATACTGTTATGTCTAATGGTATTGTTGGGTTATGCAAAATAGCTAATCTTTCTGCCCTGTTGTTTTCCCTGTCTTAAGTGGTAAATGTATAAAATTCTGAATATATTGATGGTGGAGGACTATGTTTTGCAAGCTAATGATGGGAAGAGTGGTGAACTTTTTTTGTGATCAGTACCACACTGCTTCTAATCTAGTAGTAGTTATTGTTGGTAATTGCTAGCTGCATAACAAGATAATATTATTATACTACTAAGGTGCCATTTTGATCTGTATTGTAGATGTGTTGATGGTCACTAATCTTCATATTGTTTTTGTACTTTGATTTTATTGTCATTAGATTTTTCCAAACGTTCCTCAACATATCCCTGCAACAGAGGGGGAAGAGAGCTATGAGATTAAGTTTTGATCAGTACCGTAAATAAAACTGCCAGAAATTAATTAGCTAACGGTTTAAGACATAAAGAGCAAGCTTTAAAGGAACGATACTGGAAATGTACTACTGACTATCACACAGTAATGTGAGACTGTAATTTACAATAGTGAAATGTTGTTAGAAATACTATCCCGATATTATGTTTTTGTCAAATTGGGTCATCCTTGTTGTGTTTCCATTGGACTAGGACATGAAATTGCTTGAAGTTCCTCTCCCATGACTATGATCCCCACGCTTGACTGAGTCTGTTCGCCACAGGCTGGTTTTTCTTCCTCGTTAATGTTTTTCACTTGTCCGCCACTGTGTGCTGCAGGAGCTGCAATATGAAAAGCATTTAAGGTTGTCATTCTCTGCTGCAGTTGCGTGCACTAGAGATTAGGAGCGAGGTGGTGGTGGTGTGTATGTACATGTGTTCTCTGATCAGTTCTACTGGCGATGTGCAACATGCAGGTCCTCCCATCACAAACCAATTCAAGAAAAATTTCACTGCTGCACGGTTTGCCTATATATTGACATGTCTTTATATGGTATTAACATAACATATTGCCTTAACAATTTTGAATTTCTTCAAGCGATTGCCAATATGAGCGTTTGCATTTGACTGGTAGAAACGGGCCATCTTCGTTTCCTGTTTATGAGCAAACCACAAAATCTAGAATTCATAGTGATGTCCGGCTCTTCTTGTAATAAGGGAATCATCAGAAGCAATGATTGTTTTGCTCAAAAAGACTAGCAAGCTCCCAAGAATTTGTTGCACTGCCCTGTTTTGAAAACCCTACCTTCGAGGTTGGAAACAGGGCTCCCGTCAAGCTGTAGTCTTTACAAAGCCGGAGAAAATAAGCCAACCTGGCTATTCTGCGATGTCGTAGTGGATATAGGAACATTGTTGAGACCAATGGCTCTATTGAACAAAGAAACTCGTATCTGCCCATTGGTGTGATCCAGCAGTCTGCATAACACAAAGGCCAATAATTGCCACATGACATGACTGATGACTCCATTCATTTTTAGGTCAGACTGCAGGCTAAATCAGCCAATGATATAATTGGTTAAACTTTCTTGATGTGATATTTCAGAAATGCTGCTGTGGTACATAATTATATCAGAAACATATCCAATGACTCAGTTATGTTGGGAGATTGGAAAAATGAATATCCACATGGATTTTCCCTTTAAAGGTTGTCAAGCATGCTACTGCTTTTGATAA
The DNA here is from genome assembly GCA_016801175.1 of Esox masquinongy. NCBI lineage: Eukaryota > Metazoa > Chordata > Actinopteri > Esociformes > Esocidae > Esox > Esox masquinongy. The sequence goes on from JACXGI010004224.1 coordinate 14,143, forward strand.
CTCACTGAGAAACCAATAGGAGCAACAACTTGCTGGTCTATCAGTTAGTGAGACACACGAGGCCAACACTGTGGTCTGATCTTCAATTCTTGTGATGCTCCTTTGAAAACACAAATATATTTTCAACTAAAAAGGTTTTGCGTTGTTTAATTAACATTTGGCCGTTTTGCCATATTATGTGATATGGGGTTATACCGTTGTCATTACATACACCTTTGGTATGAGTCTTGTCGCTATTTGATGTTACATTGTGCTTTTGTGCTCTTTAGTGGTTTGCTTGTAGTTGGCTGAGTAAAAGTGATGTTCATGGGGTAATTTGCGTACATCTGCTCTGGTGCTATCAGTCTTTGTCAGCTGTTTTCTTTACCAGTTACACAAGTCTATTAACACACATTAATCTGAATTTAAGTTAACTGACAGTCATTTTGTTTGGTTAATGGCTTGTTAGTGAGCACAGGGAGCTGTATTTGACTTACTGATTAAAACTGCATTGGTTTGTGGGATGTTTTATTGAATCGTGTCAAGGAGAGAGTTGGATAAATTATTGACAATAGATTTAATCAGCCATATTTCACTAATTAAGCACATTCACCCTTTTTCCTGCAGTAATTACATTGGCACTTGGAGCATTAGTACACTAGAAAAATGGTTAATGAAGACAATCCATGTCTTTGAAAGCATTTTGTCTAACATACCCCCTAAATAGTAGACCAACCATGTTTGGGTAGACAGGTGGCATTGTTTTGCTTTGTGCAATTACTGAAAATGTTTCAACCCCTCAAAATCCAACATGTTGTTATTTGTGGTGAACCACGTAAAGCTGGAGGTGAAGGCAGCGTCTCCCTGACATCAGTAATCTAACAACGCCCCCTCCTCGGATGCTGTGTATTAATCTGCATCGATCCTATGCACCGAATGTCAGCTACCCCAAAATTAGCTGTGTATTATATTCCGTATTCGGAGAGTGCCCTGGAGCGATCAATAACTTCCCATAGTAGTGGCAAGGTGCTGACTGCAATTACCTCTCTGGTTATGTTGGCAAAGTAGTGTTGCTGGAAGTTGCGTGCCTCTCGTTTCACTGTAGATGGGCCGTCCACTTGACATTAGATTAGAGGGGTAGTCAACATTCAGGATAAATACTAGGGCTGAAACCGTATACCTAACCCACAGTGTGTGTCGTGGTTTCAGGGTTACGGCACTGTGCAGAAATGTATTGTAATGAGTTATGGAAGATCGTTTTTGTTAGCCAAAGATGCAACACTAATCCTAAGAATATATAATGCCTATAATGTCTGATCTAAAATAAAGTGCAATATGCAAACATTGTTTTATGATGTTATAGTGTGGTTACTACATGTTTATTGAAATGGGTCGGAAAGGTACCTTCATAAGGTGGATCGAGCAGCCTAGAAGGTGCTGAAACCCTGTATTTTCAACCACAGAGTACAGGCCCATGTCCTCAGCTTTACACACACACTCACTGGTCTTGTCATATCTTTTGCCCGATTAGAATGATCCCAATGAATACATTGGGAGACAAAGTTTCCGGGGATATTGATATGTTGTTTCAGGTGACATGTTTCAGGTGTTTGCAGCTTTTTTTTGCAGGTTACTGGCTAAGTTGAAACCTTGATGTGCAACTAAACTTGATGTTATTATGCCAGCATGCCACAATGCTAGCGTGGCTATTGGAATTTTCGCTTCCTGTTCTACTAAAAGGAGAATTGCGTTCATAGTCCAACAGTTACAAAACTTAGATATTTGTCGTTATTCCCCTTTAAGAAGCATTCAATAGAACGTAGCATGCTATTTTCTATTTTTTTTTATTGAAATTTATTAATTTGGGTTAATAGTAGTGACCTTGCATTGTGTGGCCCTGATGAGGCCCATCTCTTAAAATGTTTTGATAACACCTAGCAGTATTGAGCACCAACTCTTAAATCCAAAATAGAATGAAGGATTGTGCTTGTTGCTTAGCAACTTAGAACTTTAAAGTGTTCCTCTAAGTAAAAAAGAATCTATTAACAGAAGGACTGTTATTGCTATGTTGTTAGTCTTTTGTGTATGAGCAATGCATAAAAAGATTATTTTGTCAGGCATACATTTCAGATGCAGGTGTATGCTGGAACAAAACGGGTGTCTTTGGGGTAGAGTATATATTCTTTGATTTGAGTGTTTAGAAACAAAAGCACTAGTATGACCAACTTTTTCTCACTTATTACTTCAGTTAACCAGAGGTTTTGGAACCCAGGCTTATTAAATGGCCACAGTGCCTCTACAGAAGGCTTTTTTTTTTTATCACCCACAGAAATTCAATTCAATGAGAAGCATAACGGTTGTGGAGCATTACAGCCAGCCTTTTATGAAGTGAATTTTAAATTTTATTGCTATTTTCTTTTCTCTCTGGTGAGATTTGTCATGCTTAGCTCTTCTTGGTAATAGCAAATAGAAGTTAGAGGCAGCATTTCTGGGGTTCAAGCAAATTGGAGCATTCTTTAAAGGTTAGATTCCTTTCCCTGAGCATGTTTACTAAATTTAAGAACCTCAGTGATGTTAAAACACCATGTATGGTTGATGTTAATGTACTACACTCTGAGTTCACATTGTTTGAAACGTGTTTAGTTAGTTTTCAGAACAAAGGTGTCTGGTTTACAGTATCCTCCAGAAGTATTGGGACAGTGAAGATGTTTCTCTTCTTTTGGCTATATCCTTTAAAGGCTTTGACATGAAATCAAACGATTACTATTAATTTGATTAAAGTATAGATTCTCAGCTTATATTTAAGTGTTTGTGTCCATATTGGTTTAACCAATGAAAACGCTTTATATATCAATTATCCCTCTATTTTAGGCCATGAAAGGTATTCAGTCAGATAGCTTGGAAGGTGCTCCATGTTAATCAGGGGTGTTTTGTCTCCTTTTTTTGCAGGCGTAAGAGACGTGAGTGTGGTTTGATCATAGGCTTTGAGTATGCATTTGTAGTTGTTAGTGTCACTGAACATTTATGAAGCTAATAAGATGCCAAAAAATAGGCAGTGCATAATGCACTCATCTGAAACATAGCCAAAACCTTAGGCTTACCAAAAATATGTTTGGAACATAGGTTTGGAGAACACGTGAGCTCAGCTCAACTATCACAAACAGACGGGCATGCCAAAAGTGACCTTTATTAGTTGTTAATAGTCACCATTTTGTTTGACATACTAGGTTTAAAAAGACAACTTTTAGAAAACTTGTTTATAGATGCCATGTCAGTCATATGCCATAGGATTATACGTGATAGCAGACTATCGTTCCTTTTTATAAACACGAAATGCAGGTTGATTGTAGCATTGGCAGGTAAAATGTTTATTTCACCAGCCATGCAGGCATGTGGTCACACGGCTCTTGACAGTGCAGTTGTTTCACTTACTTTCATGGGACATAAAAATACTGTACTAGAGTGGATTGTTGAAAGATTAATTGCCAGTTTGAGACTTTTTACCTAAAAACCTACTTGTTTAGTGTTTCTATTTATGTAGTTTTATTCAAATTCTTGGTGGTTTTCAATGTTAGAGTTTTAACTGCAACTGCTAGCAAAGACGTCAAATTAGTTCCAGTATAGTTAGGTTTCAACTAGGGAGCATCAGTTGAAGACAGTCTCCCACAGATGCAAGTCCTGTTGAATTTGTTACCACGGCAACCACCTTTTAGGGGCAGCTAAAAATGTCTGAAATATGTAGTATTTTGGCTTAGACTAAGCCAAGATTTTGGACATTGAACAGCAATGTACCACATTACTTGTTTTAAGAAAAACTTTTCTTTAGGAAACATTGCTCATCATACGCGTTTGTTTTCTTCTATGTTGTAACTTTTGTATTAAAGTGTTAATTTGTAAAATTACTTGAATGTTTTATTTTCTTATTGGCTGCTATTTGTTAAATAACAGCATTTAAACTGTGTCCGAGTAAGAATTCCAAGTAGTCCCAGGCCGTTCCCACCCATACTGTACATGATATGGGGTGAGCTATGTGGACTTTCAAAGTTTGCTCTTTCATTTTCTTGTTATAGTACCTTTACTATAACTTTATTGTCATTGAACAAGTACAGTACAATGAAATGCAGTTAGCATCTAACCAGATGTGCAAATCAAAGAAGGCAGAAAATCTACAATTTGCAAGTATTAAGTATATGTATATTACAAGTGGAATTCATAGATGTACAATAAAGGCAAATGCAGTACAAATGGCAATACTAAATGTACAATCAAGGCAAATAGAGGAGGGCAGAAAATGTATGTTACAAGTGGAATAATAGTTGTACGGGCACAAATGGCAATTCTAAATGGCATTGTAGATGTGCAGTCGAGGCAAATTGAAGGAGTAAGATAGCATGTGCAACCGGGATGCAGAGATAGCAGCAATGAGGTACCCGAGGTAGATGTGTATGTAACAACTGTAAAAATGCAAGTACGATGGCAATTCTAAAGTGACAAATTGAATGTGCAAGGTGCATGTGTTACTGAAATGCAGGGATAGCAGCAGTGAGGTTTCAGACTTTGCAAGGCAGTGTCAGGGTAGTACAAAGGGAGTAGTGCTGGCATGGCATTACATGAGAGTGTAGCCCATGGTCCTTTATCTTAATGCCAATTTACCCTTATGCAACTGTACCTTTACCTTAAACCAGAACCAATACAAGAGGGTTTCGCCAAGGCCCCATATTGATTCATATATTTCTGCCTGACTGGGTACTGTATGTGGGACCGGCCAAGAATAGCCATTGTCTCTGAGTGACTGACTGACTACCCATTGTAAAATAGTGTGGTGGTTAGAGATGCAGACTGCCACACAGGAGACGGTATCTTTTCTCCCCGTCTCCTGTGAAAAAAAAACAATGTTGTCACTTACTGGTTTTCTGAAAATGTATCTAGCCCATGCACTATGTTAGTCTACTAAGTAGTCTAGCTCTCTATGTGGTGTGATTACCCAACAGAATATCTGGTGCCACAGACATAATGTTGTACCCACCATAGTCAAAATAAACATACTTTCTGTTTTCACAAATTTGTAAATAGTGGAAAATCCATTATTGCAGACATTATGGTTTAAGGCAGATCTGTTCCGTGAGGAGAGTCTATAATTTTAACGTATTTTCATCCTATGGATTGAGGGGTGTAAGGGGATATAGGTTAGCACTTTCTACTGCTTTTCATAGTTCCACCATATGGCCAGTTGACATGGCATGACACCAGGGTCTTTACCAACATCCAAAGTTGCTCCCTTCTGGGCTTCACCATATTGTGATTATAATCATTATATTTGTCTTTATATTATTCTATTCCTGACACTGCCATACTGTGATCTGATATTGCAATATGAATTTTGCAGTAGTTTATGGCTTCAATGCACAATATTTTCACAATATCGTATTAGCTTCCATCATTGTGTATTCAGTAAACCGGGAATTTCTTTTAACTCTTCATTGAAGATGTAGCTGAGGCTACTGTGATAATGCTTACTGTAAGTGGGACTGATATTGTTCTCTTCTCTTTGCAGAACACGTCTGTTCCATCATAGCTTCTTGCTTGAGGAACCTGAAAGCCCAGCAGAGGACAAGACTCCTCAGCAAGTTCACAGAAAATGACTGTGAGAAGGTGAGCTCTTCACTGATCCACCACTGGGAGCACATTTCCACAGCAATATCTGTTAAAAAGCACATTAGAAGACAATTTTGGTTCACTGATCAGGCTTCCTGGTATGCTTGAGGTGGTATATATCAACCTTTGATTGGCCACTGATTGACTAAAATATTGATCATGTCCGTGGTGGGAAGTGTCAGTTATCTCACCGCCAATGACAAAGGCAACTGTCCCTCTGCCTCCTGAGTGGTGCTACACACACATGGCTGTAGAAATACTACATGCTTGCCTCTGGCTGTCTGAATGTGTTTTATATGTATAGCTCCTTGCATTGTCTGATGTCTTGTCACTCTGTCCTACAGGTTGATCGACTGATGGAGCTGCATTTTAAATATCTGGAGGCTGTTCAGCAGGCTGACAAGAGGATAGAAGGAGAGAAACACGTAAGGACCCCTCACCCCGTCTGCTACTAACAGCCTGCATTTTTACCTTAGCGGATAATAAAACACATTTATCCTGACAGTGGTGTTAGCACTCTTACGATTACTCATTGGATTTTTTTTGTGACTGTAGTGTCAGGACAATTGTTCAACATCCCATAAAAAAATTAATGTGCAGGACGATATTACATTCACTAACCTTGGGCTTTTGGGATTTGATCTAGACCAGTGTGACCAGTGCCCATTACTGGCCCTCAAAAATATTTCTAGCAGCATTGTCTCATCCAGCTACTCCCAAGGTCTGGAATTCTTAGTTCAAAACCAGTGCCTTAAGCCATTACATGAAGATCTCACCAATGCTGCTGCATGGACCTGCTCCGAATATACTGATGTGTGAGGGGAAGATGTCTCTCTGTTGTGGATGGAGTCTTTTTTGCTTTGTTAAGTGATGTCCAATAAGATCAGATTGGCCTCAGGTTACAGTGTTGTCAGTCTGATGCCTGGTGATCCCAGAGAATGGTAAGGCCCAGACTGGTCTGCTGGCTGTGTGGTGCTCACTGAGAAAGATCGAAGAAGCCCGATAAGAGAGGTGTCACCTCTTCTCCACAGGAGAAGGCAGGTGAACATATTATAAATTTAACCCCCTTACAGTCTTTTGACCTTTTTTGATAGCTCAACATTTTAATATTTTTTATGGGAGAAATTATGCAAAGTATGTGCATGCCATTGTAGCAATTGAAAGGAAACCGTTTGGAGGTGAGGACAACAGTTCACCTGACACCAGAGAGAATGGACAGGGTTTGGATTCCATGCTGCTTTTACATGACTTGTACTTTTTGCTGTATTTTTTGTAATAAAATTGGAATATGCTGGATTCATACAGTAATGTGAATTAGAATATTCCTGGAAAATTTTGTGTAGGTGACACGTGAAAAAATGGGATTGAGTGAAAGGTATAACCAAGTGACCACACACACCTCTCAAGTTGGCAGAGTAATTTCACTACACACTTATAACTCAAGGAAGTCTTCAACTATAAAGTAATTTCTTAAAGTTGAGAAATGAAAGCAATTACATATTTAATAGTTTTGTTTGCTGTGCCTCCCTGCCATCACGCTATTACTGTTGTTTTAGCAATCCCAAAATGCCTACATTTCAGTCACAGTCTTTGTCAGGTTGGCATAATCTAAAAGATTGTTCGATTGCCAACTTGACTGGCTAATTTACAAAATATGGCATTTACAAAACAAGGCAAATCCCAACTCCAGATTGTAATTTTTTGTGCTTACCAATGAATCAGAATTGCATTTAACTGCATGTGCTATGGTTACATTCCTTAACAAAGCACAAATATAGGCTAATTCAGAGCAATCCTGGGTATAACACGTAACTTGTAATTGCACATCAATGTAAACAAAGGTTCACATTAGTATGCGTTATATGATACCTAAATAACTTGAAGTGGTCATTTGGTTTTAGCTTGCTTGACATCAGTGTATTTCTGAAATATTCCTAATCGTCCATCTCTGTGTCCTGTTTAATTTAGTGTTTCACTCATTTGAACAACATTTATTTCAAAAGTTGCCCAATGAGTGGGAGGGATGATGGCAACTTGTTGTCAGTTGGTGAACTACAGAAGTCAAACCCAAAAAGCACTTTAAGACATTGAGCCTGAGCATTGCAGTGCAACCCATACCTTTTAATTTGTCTCCTATCAGTCTAAAAATCTACTATTTTTAACCCTTATATTATCAAAGAGGGTGATTACCTGACAGTCTTCAACAGTTTTGAGTGTGAGTATGACCAAAGATGTTCCGTCTTCACAAGAACACTGCTACTACATCGTCCCAAATGTTAATGTCGTTTGGTTACAGATTGAAGAAAAGTATCTATATTGTTTCAGTCCTAACGTGGATGTATCCAGCTGGGATTATTTCAGTCCTGCTGTGTCATGTGCCCCCTCCACTTCCCTTGAACAACTGGCTGCCATCAGCACTTCTGTTTTTATCACTCTGTTCTCGTTAGTTTTCTTTTGGGGGTAAGCAAAATGTTTTCCTCTGTGCAACATATTATGAACAGATATTCCACAGGAGTACACTTCACCGCATCTGATGAGTCCTCCAGACCTGAGTTTAATGAGCTGCTTATCCCCCCGCCTCACAGTTTCCTGGTTGTGGTAATAATAAGGATGTGCATGCAGATTGATTACGCAAATAAAAACGTGTCTCAGACTGACCTCAATACCCAGAGCCCAGCAGTGGCTCTTGTCTGTATACGAATCAACTAATCTCATCTTACATTTAAAGGTTGAGTTAAGAAAAGCACTGTGAATCTCAAAACCGCTTTTGAGACAGGGAGGCCGAGGGAGACAGAGATTTGTATCAGAGAGTGAAGACCGTGCTAAGTTGCCGTGAAATTGATTAGCGCCGACAAGTAATTACTGCTGCAGCCCCTGACAGGTTAGTCAGGTATCTTCTGACTGCAGCCAGGGAGCAAAGAGTAGTCTAGCTACCTACAGTTCTTCTACTGTGTTCCCATCCTATGAGGCATGTTCCTAGTTTGGATGGCCAAAATTAAGTGGACGGAGGACCCTTTATTACAGTGACATGTAAATATGTGATTTAGACCGTGTATTTAAAAAAAATATTTACTTCTGTCTTTACTTCTTGGAATTGATTTACTTTTTGGAATTTTCTTTATAATGTATTGTAAATACATCTATTTTTAGTCATTGGTATTGTTTTGCTTCTAAATGAGCTTGAGTCGCTAATGCTTATGACATTTTCAAAATAGTTCTGAGGGTTTTGGTATCTGATTGAGGCATCATAAATATATTTTAAAATGAGCATTTTAAATTAGCTCAGGCTGAATATAAAGTATCTTGATTCTATTTGCTTTTACAGAGATAGAGCCGTTCAGAGTAGTAATGCTCTCAGACAGGCTTTGGTATTTTAATTTAAATGTCAAGCACAGTCTCACCCTCTAGCTCTACTTTTGAAGAAGAGTTTGATGTCATCACAGACGCAAACCTCTTTAAAGAATGGACTATTTGTATTTGTATAGATTCTGGTTTAATATTGTTTTTAGATGCCCTTGTGTTCGACTGCTTGAGCAACAGTGACTGCTTTTTTTCATGCCAACATGATGCCTCCCTCGGTGGTGTCTTCAGATACCATAATATCCCTTGAAAGAGATTTAGTCCTTTGGGGGCAGGCCCATGTCTGTGCCAGCTGTCATGTTCCCCACCTGGGCTGGTAGTAGGTTGACGGCTAACATGCACATCAAAGTTCTGTTGCAGTCCTGGTCAGCTATCAAGTTGGTATTGTTAGGAGTTGGGCACCACATACTGGAATCTTCTCAGTCTGTTTGCAGGGATCATAAAGATGATTAATGTGGCTGTTGTGTGTATTGACTGCCATACGCTATTGGCATACGGACAGATTTGTTAAGACGGATAACTATGCAGGTGTCCATGCGAGCAGGGGCAGCAGAGCGGACCGCCTGGCTGCTTCTCTTTAATCAATTGATTTGTCTGTTGACTTGATCAATATATAAATTGCATTTTCAAAGGTTGAGAAACAACACTTGAATTAATATAGTTTTTGCCTTTGTTTTTGTCCCGTGTCTGTAGGAAATGGTTAAACGTGGTGAGATCCTGGATGATGTGATGGAGGATGAGTTCTACCTACGGAGATTGGACGCTGGGTTGTTTGTCCTCCAGTTGCTCTGTTACATTATGGTGGAGATCAGCAACTCTGGGATTTCCCAGGTAGGATCATGGTCAGATTTACACCTGAAAAAGACCTACTGTCTCCACAATATATGAAGATTTTGGGAAATATTTGTAATGTATTTTGGAAAATTAAAATATGTTGCTTCTATAAGTATTTTACCCCCACACATTAATATTTTTGTTTTGACACCTTGAAGTCTTTTGGGGTGGTACCAGCTTTGTACACAGTGTCAAAATGATTTTGGCCAATTCTTGCCAAATTTGCTCTAGGTCATAGGTCTTCAACCCTCTCCTGGGGACCCCCTAGCCATTCCATCTATTAGATGTATCCCAGAGCTAGCCCACCTGAATCCACTTATTGACTAATTAACAAGCCCTTACCTGTTGAATCAGGTGAGCTATTTCAAGGCAAAAACTAAACTGTGAGATGGCTGGGGGGTCCCCAGGAAATGGTTGAAGACCAATGCTCTATTTGTTCAAATTGATTGAAAGAATATCCAATGTTCACAGATTTAATTGGGTTGCTGTAGGACATTCACATTTTCTATTCTTGAGCCATTCTTAAGTGGTTCTGGCTGTTTTTGGGATCATTGTCCTGCTGAAAGTTGCATTTCCTCCCAAGCTTCAGTTTTACACCTCACTGAAACAGGTTCTCTTATAGTATTTCCCTGTACTTGTTAGGGCAATTTCTTAGTCTGTGTAAACTGGGAGCTTCCAGTGCAGAGGTTGAATATTTAACACAAGCTACATATTTGTGTTTTTTCTTTTCTTAGACATATCCTAACATGAAACCAATGTGACCCTACAATAATTTATTTTGAGTTTGTGTTTGAAAGGGGCCATTTATAGGATTCTTACTGTACTGGTAGCATACATTACCAGAAATGCATCCTCCTCTTTTTCTACATAATTGTTCCAAGTGCCTGAGCGACACAATGCTTTCCATTCAATCCAGCCTCATTAATTAAATTAATGCAGTTGATGATTGTATAAAGACACGTTTTTGGTTGTAATGTTGCAATAAGAGCTACTTGGAGTGCAGACCTCGGACCCAGTTCCACTCTAAACACATTTTAACCTACACATCTGTTAGGCCGACTGGACAAGACCTTGAAAGATTGGGTTTGAATCAGGGCTGGATCAAATGCCTGCAGACCCAGCTCTTCAGAGAGAGGGGCTTATTTATTTCATACAGTAGCCTAACGGTGCAGTTGTAGGGCTGTGACACCCGGTCTAATGGAACAACTTGGAAAAAGACAGCTTCTGCACGTCAAGTGCTGGTTGGGAAATGGTTGCTACAGAGCTGACATTTGATGGTTAAGAAATTCCAAGCACACTACAGGAAGCTGAAAAACCCTTATCTTTTACTGGGATAACAGGATAGCCTGCAATGGTTTTTTCAGATGTTATTTAATCGTGAATGCGTGTTTGCTCTCAAAGCATTTTTTTTCTGTTGGGACAGGAGAAAGAAGAGTTGCTTGCTCGAGCCACATCTGCAGATTCTACTAAGCAGTTCCATAGGCAGGCAGACACTCATGACTGGAACCATGAGGATTGTTTGACTAAATCATGATTTTAGCGTCCTAAAAAATAAGATGGTTTGACTGAGATGTCGTGTATATAGTGCTGCAGGAACAATTTCGGACACATGCTTTTGGTAATTTAGTATTGTGTAATATTTTCTCAGCCTTGAGCGTTTTTTGCGGGCAGATATTTGCTCAGCCTTGAGTATTTTAAAGGGCGGGGATGACGTTAATTTGTAATGCATCCCCAACATTACAAATTCTGTACTGTTCAGTAACAGTGGGTACCATACCACAACCACGTACAGTGTTGTCTTTTTTCAAAAGCAACCGTTGAACAAACATTGTAAACTGGCATTGAAACATCGGCCACGGTTGTTCTTTTGTATAGTAAAGATTTCATTTTAACAAGTATGGACATGTACAACCCAATACCATGTTGTTGAAAGCTATATGGGTTCTGTACCAGCTAGCATTGCCCTTCATTCGGTACCAGTCATAACCCCTTCTGTCCTTTCATTCGGTACCGGTCATAACCCCTTCTGTCCTTTCATTCGGTACCGGTCATAACCCTTTCTGCCCTTTCATTTGGTACCAGTCATAACCCCTTCTGTCCTTTCATTTGGTACCATTCATAACCCCTTCTGTCCTTTCATTCGGTACCAGTCATAACCCCTTCTGTCCTTTCATTCGCTACCAGTCATAACCCCTTCTGTCCTTTCATTCGCTACCAGTCATAACCCCTTCTGTCCTTTCATTCGGGACCAGTCATAACCCCTTCTGTCCTTTCATTTGGTACAAGTTATAACCCCTCCTGTCCTTTCATTCAGTACCAGTCATAACCCCTTCTGTCCTTTCATTCAGTACCAGTCATAACCCCTTCTGTCCTTTCCTGTTTTCCTCAGCTGCAGCAGCGGGTACATCAGATCCTCAACCTGAGGGGAGGCTCGGTCAAGGTGGTGCGCCACATCATGAGAGGTGAGAGTCCACTTTGCTTTAGGGAGCCAGCTTTGCATTGACATGCGTTTACTCCAAAGCCGTATCAAATGTATTTCTAAAAACCTTTTAACACCAGATTGAAATACCCATCCTAAACCCCAAAAGAACAATCAAAGCTGATGTAGAAGCACATAGTGGGCCAAAAATGGTCATATGTTGTGGCAGGGTCATGGCAATGGGCAACGTTCGCCCATTACCCTAAAAAAAATGTAATTGCTAGTGTCTTGTATTTTTAACCAATTTCCTTAAATTTTAGACATTTCTCAATAGAGCTGACTGTAGTGTTTACAATTTTAAAGCTACTTTCCTGCTATCTTTAACAGTATACAGTATCTATGGAAAGAAACGTGTTTGCGGCGATGTCATGAAATGGACTGGCAATTTTTAAACCCTGTGAATTGTTTTTTTTTTCTTAAGCAACTTATCCAAATCTGTGTGCACTATTGGCTGCGGTTTTATTCTCATCTATTTATTTATTGTCTCCAGCACAAGAGACTGCAGTTTCCAGTACTGGTTAATGAAAAATAAAGCAGGCTAATTAACAGTTTTCAAGTGGTGCGCAAACTGCTGTTTGCAGAGTTTGCTTTAAACTTAATTTGCATCACTCGCCACAGTAATGAAATTCTTCCATACTGCAGATTTCTTAGGCTTTTAGTCTGAAGTAGTGATCTTCATGGGTCCACCAGAACCCGAAATTCCAAGACCCGACCCAGGACCCGAGCGGATCTGGTCCAACATTTGTACTTTTTTCTCGGATCTGGGTCGGGTCTGACTTAATTGCGGCAGGTCTCGGGTATCTGCAGTAATATTGTATTTACTGTCTGTACCGAATGGATCCATCCATTATGCAATAAATATAAATAACATATTTCTGATGTAAAGGCAGCTGTTAGCTTAACATAACAGCAAGTATATCTTAAATCTTTCAGTCAGTTTAAACTAAAATGGTATGCACGTGATCACCTGCTGCTGGCTGCTGCCGAAGTGAGAAAAAGGAGGCTATACATTGGTATAATCTATTCTTGATTGATGGAATATGGAGGGCAATCTGTGAAAAAGTACTGATATTAAAAGAAAGCTAGAAGAGGAAGAGTACACTGTTTTGTTTCATTATGTTGTTACATATTTTCCCGCTAGTTGGACAGGACTATTTAAGCCAGGCCAACTGTTTGGTTCTTCGTATTCGTTCGTATTTTCAAACTTTTTTAATTTGCCTTTTATTTTATAATTATTGATTGCTGTAATAGTTCATTCGATTTCTTATTATTTATCATTAATCAAGTTTACAAATGTCTGAAAAAGTGTGGCTATATTCCTACAAGTCAACTGCAGTGGTGTGCACTGACTCCTCTCAGACTTAGTTTGATTAATTCGAGATGAAGAAGAATGTCTTAGAGTTTTATCTGTAATCTAACAATATATGTTTCTTTATTAAAATATTGAAATTAGAAATGAACAAATTATAGGCTCATAGCCTGTTACCCCTGTAGCTGACAAGGATAGGCTAAATAAGAAGTGTGGCTATAGACTGGGAACACTCCATCGGCGTATCAGCCAGCTCGCAGAGTACTTTGTCTATTTGTAAAAATCCCTATGCTATAGGCATATATGCATGCATTGAATGCATTTAGCCCCCAAATCTCCACCTGAACCGTCAGTGTGGTGTGGGTCCAGCAGGTGTGTAGCCTCGGAAAGTGTGGTGCGTTTGGGTATTGTAGGCTATTCTGAATTTTTCACATTTCATTCTTGTAGCTATTGGAATCCTGGCTGAAATGTAAATAGCTGAAACTGTGCAAAGTTGGTGGACTGGTAAATCAAATGCATCATTCTCCTGATTGAGAGCATTCTTTCAGTGCTACTGACAACTTTCAACTCACCAGCCGCTATAGCCACCTATGACACTGTTTGCAGTATTAGCAACAGATATGCTAAGGCCATTTCAGTAAATCCATAACGACACTAATATTTAGATCAAAAGGAAGTAGCTTTCCTTTGGCTATGTATAGGTTATGGCTAAGCACTTAAGCTCCCATGCATTCATGCTTTGCCTAAAGAAATGCTGCAAATGTGAAGCAAGCCACAATTAATCGTAGGCTTGTTGCATTGTGATGCTTCACCACTTATATTTGTTTTTATAAAATGAGGTGTCAGCAGTCCCTTGAAAAAGTATTCAGGCCCCTAAGTAGCTCATGTACCTGAATTACAAACGGTACTAAGATATTTCCTTTTGTTTAATATTTTACTTTTAAGTGAACTTTTAAGTTCAATCTGTTATTGTTAGGTTTATTATTGGATATGTTTGTCAGAAAAATAAAGATGGAAAGAAATTGCACCAATGAGGACACAACTACCTTAACACTTAAATCACACATCGGGTCTTGATGAAGGAAATATATTAAAGATCAAAATGTACTGGGAGACACAGCAAATCTTCTTGTGACGGCATATATGGATGTGCCATCCTGACTGCCTGTGCAACCTGAATGGGCTGCAGGTACACCCTCATGCTACCAGTAGTGACAAGGACACTAGCAAAACGCAAAACTAGAGAAGAATTAGTCTGGAAGCATAAGGAGAGAGCAATTGTCTGTGGTCACCACCTGCAAAACCATTCCCTTTTGGGTGTTTGTCTTGCTGTTGCCTCTCCAGTGCACCTGTTGTCACTTTCATTTGCACCAAAACAGGTGATATTGATTCACAATCGCTTATGCTTCCTAACTGGACAGATTGATATCCCTGCAGTTTAATAGACTTGGTGTTATACTGTGATGATTATGTGTTTCTTTAATTTTTTTGAGCAGTGTGTAAATGTATTGGTTGAATGCTTATGTAAGCAGCATATATCAGGGCTTTTTTCTTGCAAGTATTTACCAACATAAAACCAATTTTACATTACAATATTTGATGTTTGAAAAAAATGTTTTTTTATGAAATATCACCCTGAAAAAAGTTTTAATTCATAATTATTCTTTAACACTTGATATTGGAGACAATCCCTGGAGGTTGTAAGAGTCTGACGTAAGGCTAGATCATTCTCTTAGATGGCCAGTAGGGTCAAATAGCTATCACAGTGGTTGTAGATAGTACAATGTCTCCCTCTCAGGAGATATCAGTTGGTTTTGTCAGTTGAGCTTTCAGAATTTATGGCGGCGTGTCCAGTACAAAAGGAAATATAGAAGTACAGCACTTGCCTTTTCATCGGCCTACCTCTCTCCTTCTTTACCTAAAAGATACGTTTACGTTTGTTCTCTATTTTGGGAAATCATAATTTGAGTTATGTATTTACCTCTGCCATTGTCAACTAAGACAAGGAAGCATGCCTCTCTCAGGCCTGCTGACATGTGCTGATGTAAATAGAGCCATCCGTCATGTGTGACAACTTGAACAAGGTAGCAAGGTGGCATGTTGATGTGCAGTACTAGCCCCTCTTTCCCTTTTCCTTGAAAGCTAACAGTTTACACATAACTTTGTACTTGTATATTTACATGTGTGACAGTGTTGTCATTAGAGGGGGATGATCGTCCTTGGCCTCCATTAATAGCCTGCATTTGCTTTGGATGAGGTTCTGCATAAAGAGATTCAGTGCATGTAGAGAGGATGTCAATGGCTCTGAAATTAATTCATCTTTTAACAGGAGGCTGTCTGAGTGGAGGCTGTCTATGAGGACCGCTGATAAATTTAGAATGAGAATCTAATCAAAATCTGTATATTCTCGCACCTATTCTACAATATGGAGCTTGAGAATAAATTCTAACGTAATTAAGCAGTAAGGCTCAATGGGGTGTGTTACATGGACACAGTTAAGGGCTGTTGATACACACAATGCAAAGTGTAGTGCCTGGATACAGCCCTTAGCCATAGTATTTTGGTCATGTAACACCAAAACCTGCGTTGTGTAATTACTGTTACAAACCAGTTCAACACAATTAAAACTAGAGATGTCGTTCGTGTGGTTTCATATACCACGTCTTTCAACAAATTAGAATTCAAATTTCAAACCACTCATTTTATAATGACTTCATAGAATGATGCACTAGGCATATTACATTATGTCTGCTTCAGATGATAGAGGACATTTTTCCATGGCTCTACTGTCTAGCAGCCCCTTTGTCTGTCCAGGCATGGTTTAATTGCCTTATTATCGCGCAGTTTCCCACCTGATGGGGCCTGTTTGCCCTCATCTCATTGTGGCAGGTCCTCTGGAACCATGGTATCGATAAAACTGTTGGGGAATTACACAAGCTCAGGTCAACAGCTGCTCAGTAAAATAACCCAACCTGTGAATTCACATGGCGGAATTTTCTCCGTCATGGCCAAGAAGTCTTGCATTCAAACTACATAAGATACAACTTTTGAAATGCTTTTCAGATTGGTACTTAAAACATTTCTTGAGACAATCATGATGAAAGTAGTCATTTTTGGCACTTTGTATAAGGCCCTAAGATTATTAACCATAAATTATATTGACAAAATCTTGGTCAACATCATTATAGTCTACTCTTTATAGTGATACTAACATGTTTTTATTTGAAACGGTATAATTAAAACTATTAATATTAAATGTACCCTTTAGAAATATCCTACACAAAAAAATTAAGGGAGCACATAAATCACACACTGGGTCTCGATGAAGGAAATTCAAAATATTTACACTACATTCTGTAATTCGTTGAACAAAATGACGTCAATGGAAACTTAAATCACCAACTGATTGAGGGCTGGATTCAAACTCATTGAAAATCAAAGTAAACAATTGAAATCACAGGCTGTTCCAACTTGTGTGAATTTCATCATGGCAACTCAGTGTGACTCAGTAGTGTTTATAGCACCCACGTGCTTGTATGCATTCCCAAGAGTCTGGGCATGCTCCTGATGTGACGGCAGATGGTGTCCTGGGGGATCTCCTCCCCAACCTGGATCAGGGCATCAGTGAGCTCCTGGATAGTCTGTGACGCTACTTGGCAGCGTCGGATGCACCAATACATAACGTCCCAGAGGTTCTCTGTTGGAACCCGGTCTGGGGAACGTGAGGGCCAGTCAATGGCATCAATGCTTTCGTCAGCCAGGACCTGCCTACACACTCCGACTATTTGAGGCCAGGCATTGTCCTGCACTAGGAGGAACCCAGGGCTCACTGCCCCAGCGTAAGGTCTGACGATGGGTCTGAGGATTTAATCCCGGTACCTAACAGCAGTCAGGGTGCTGTTGGCTAGCACGTGGAAGCTGTGTGACCCTCCAAGGATATGCCTCCCCAGACCATCACTGACCCACCACCAAACCGGTCATCCTGGATGATGTTACAGTGAGCATAACGTCCACTACGGCATCTCTAGACTCACATCTGTCACATGCTCAGTGTGAACTTGCTCTCATCTGTGAAGAGAATGGGACTCCAATGGCGGACCTGACAATTCTGGTGTTTTCTAGCGAATGCCAGTCAAGCTACATGGTGCTGGGCTGTGAGCACAGGTCCCACTAGAGGACGTCGGGCCCTCATACCACCCTCATGGAGTCTGTTTCTGACAGTTTAGTCAAACATGCACACCGGTAGCCCGCTGGAGGTAATTTTGTAGGGCTCTGGCAGTGCTTCTCCTGTTCCTTCTCACACAAAGGAGGAGTTACCTGTCTTGCTACTGGGTTGATGCCCTTCTACGGCCCTGTCCAGCTCCCCCTTGTGTAACGGCTCCTCTCCTGGTATCTTCTCCATGCTCTTGAGACTGTACTGAGAGACAGCAAACTTTGCGACAGCATGTATGGTTGTGCCATCCTGGAGGAGTTGGACTACCGGTGCAACCTGAATGGGCTGCAGGTATCGCCTCATGCTACCAGTAGTGACAAGGACACTAGCAAAATGCAAAACTAGAGAGGAATCAGTCAGGAAGGATAAGGAGAGAGCAGTTGTCTGAAGTTTAATTGATTTGGTGTTATACTGCGATGATTACGTGTTCCCATGTTTTTTTTGAGCAGTGTACTATCCAAACACACTAAATGTCCTTACTGGGCTGTGTAAGAAATTATAAATTATTTAGAAATGGTATGCATAGAAATGTAAATGATGGGTCTAAGCTGTTCTCTAGGTTGGACTCTACAAATCAAGAGTGGGGTTTCTTAGACAGGTTGGTTGTTTGGAAAGTTATTTTAACTGAACCTCTTCCCAAATTGTTTAATAAAACGTTAGCTAGTTCACCAAGCTAGCTAGTTACTGTAGCTTGTTAGCATCTAAGCCTATCTAGAGTCAAAAATACATTGTTAATGCTAAACCTCTTATAAACATTAGAGGGCTGAACTTTAGAGGGCTAAAACTATATTTTGACTCCATTCATATTCAAAACACTTAAATACATTTCCACAATGACCACTTGCAAATTTCAGATACATTGTTGCTGTTGGTAGTTAGCTAGCTAATGAATTTGAAATGTAATAGCATTGACATGACACAAGTTAACATTAGTGATGGCCATTCGAGGCTTCATTACCGTTCTTCTAGCAGCAGGATATTATGCTAGCAGCGCTAACTCAGATTTTCTTTTTCAAAATAAAAGCCATCATTGAAATATATGAGGTATTATAGTTAACAATCTAGTCTGTACATTTTGTTTAATGTCCGTTCCAATGTTATTCTTGTCTGTTCTTTTTCGAAGACTAGATTAACTATATTGCCTTATAAATTTCAATGATGGCTTTTATTGTGATAAAGAAAATATGAGTGCTGCCAGCATAATATCCTGCTGCTAAAATAACGCTAATGAAGCCTCTAATGGCCATCACTAGTTAATATACCTCTAGAACAGCAACAAAACAGCCTTTTACCCCTTCAATAAACTTTTTTTCTTGTTACATTGTCACCCATCCTTTCTATTTTCCATTCTCTGTGGTAACCTTATACCTTGCAGAGAACCAACCTTTTGGAAATATTTTAAAGTATAATGCACATCAGGAGGTATGGGCCTAGCAAAATGTGGTTAGCGGTACAGTAGCTGAAAAAGGGTGTTTTTAAAATACTGTTCGGAGTCTTAAGATTTCCCCAAAATATTTTTCTGGATACTATAGGTTGGGTGGTGGATGCCTATCCAGAAGCATGAAGCTTGTCTGTCTGCCATACCCGCTCTGGTTGTGTAGTCTGAGGTTGTGAAGTCTTGCATTATGAGAATACTGAATACAGATTAAAGGTGTTATTCTTGGCAGAGTTCTTGAGATCCTTGACAAGCCTTGAAACAGTCTGCAATCCCTGTTATCTCCAGTGCATAGCCTCATTGCTGGTGACACATCAGAGGTGACAGCTGAAAGTGTCAGTAGTGGTTCATTTTCAAAGGTTTCTCCATTCTGCAAGTTTGCAGGCTGGAATCCTTAGATGATTAACCTACTTGTCGACAGTGAGACTGCCCTGAAAATGAAGTGTGACATTTGCAACCAAGCAGGAAGCCCTAGTCAGTGACCCAGCAAATAGTGGCAGTGTTTGCCTTATTCCCCTCAGCCTGGTCGCTGCAGTGACAGGAGGAGTGCCTCAGAATGCCAGCCTGTTATTCTGTATACCGGGCATGCCTTCTTAAGGCTAATTCCATGCGATGTTGTGATTGTGTGGGTATATTGTAGGCTGTAAGATTTCCAGAAATTATTGAGTCACATTTTTTGTAACTTTTTTTATTCCACTGAGTGTGTTGTTACTACCAGTCATTATGAAAATTAGATTGAGCTCTACTTTATTATAAAAGTCTGTTAAGGGATAACTAAAAACTGTTTTGGGAGTTATTGGTTTTTTAGTTGTATTGACTAATTTTCATATCCTGTCTTTTGAACTACTCACGTTGCTGTATTCTTATAGTAATCTGGTTAATCTGTTGATGTTGAGCTTGCTAACATTAGCTAGCTTCCTGGTTGCCTCGTCTTGTTCAGTCGCCACCCTCAGGGAGAATGACAAAGCATATATATTTCAATAATCTACTCTATTATTATTATTGCCTAATTTTGGATTTGGAATGTACTTTTTACTGGCTAATGTCCCTAGCACATGTCATTTGACCTTTGCTGCCAGAGTAGGAACTTACTGGACTTGTAGAGTGAAATAAGGAGCGAGACATCCAGACAGACTACTTCACTATTCCACATGCCTAATGTATGTTGGGGATGTCACTTTTCTGACTCTTTAAAGTTGGACTGTTTCACCAAACCGCAAAGAGGATTAAAAACTGGAGTAGGTTACACCTGTAAATGGGTAGTTCCCAACCTCTTCCCAGATGAATCTATAAACTTGCCATTCCATAATGGGGAGGGACCAGTATATAAGTCAGTATTTTTCTTTTCCAAATCTCTCTCGTTTTGTTGTCTGGTTTAAGTCCTGGGTTATGGCGAACTGCGTGTTCATTGTTCATGCACCTTGCATGTGTGTTATTGTAATTAAGGAACATTTTCCCTGATATTGAATTCCCTTTCTGTTTTGATGTGTGAATTATAGGAACCAATCCCATGAGGTGATCATAGTAAGCAAACTCTACTTTGGGGGGGGGTTCTGTGTCTTTCAGAGTATGCTGAAAACATTGGTGACGGGAAGAGCGAGGAGTTCAAAGAGAGTGAGCAGAAGAGGATCATGGACCTGCTGGAGAACTTCTAACCCTAACCAACCTTAGGAAGGTGACCTGAATGACCAGCAGTCAGAAAGTCTCCATGGACACAAGGTTCCCACTGCAGACAGAAGGTATCAGGGCCGAGCAGGTGGACAGAAGCTCCATTGAGGTCTCTGTCCATGTCAGCTCTGTCAACTCCAAATATAAGAAGAGATATGCAGTCTTAAGCTGCAACTCTGACTCACATGTTCTGTTTGCTTTGATTTGTGTATTTTGTAATAAATATTTGATAATAAAATCCCATCTGTAAAATGCGATTGTTTTGTTGAACTTTATTTCAGCTCTTATTTTAAGGAAAGACATGTAAGCCAGGGACATGGTGGCGCCATAGAAACCTACACAAGTTCTCTCAGGGCTTTTATCATCGACTGGAACAAGAATGTTATTTATATGTAGCTTTCAAATATATATTTTTTAAACACCGCATTCTAGAGCATATCCACTTCAAGAAAGGGTGCTATGCCGATACATTTGCACGGGAAGACAGCTGTAGAACATAACTTGCACATGGAGTGGTAACACTCAGATGTGTTGCTATGCTTTTCACAATACCAGGAAGCATAAAAGCCCTGTGTGTCGTTAGGCATATTTATTAAAGAAGGCATATTCAGATATCTCATGAAAAAGACCAGCTGTTTTGTTAAAAGAAATCTGACCACCAATTTGTAGTTATTCAGAGTTTTGAAGGATTTTTTTTAAATGACAGCTAAGCATGTGTTTCTACACAGACCATTGTCTTCTCAACCCCCACTCCTGATGCAGAGAATGACAGTAATGTAGGTTTCTGTGGTATGCCTGTGTTTACTCTGCACTTTTCATGCCCCGTGCTCCCCTGTTGCCACTTAGTACAGCACAGATGTATACATCATTAAATATGCAGTAGTTTCAGAAATTGAATGCTTCGTATTGCTCACAGTTTTGTTAGTCTAATGCTCTGCTGGAGCAATAGGTCATTGATTTCCCAACAGTTTTCACACTCAACTACTGTCATCTCCATGGTAACTACAATGGATTTAGTTCTAATTTAGCCTTCTGCATTTTAATAGGCTGTTTCTTTGTGTTTGTATATGTCGTGCATTAGAATAGGTCAAATCATGGGTATTATACAAGGAAGTGCATTTTTACTGAAGCTCTGCAACAGCATCAACATGCAAATGAGAGTAAGCCACCAGCCCAGGCTTGAGTGGAGTCTCAAGGACATTATCACCATAGCAATGCTTGTCAAGAGCATGTGGGAGCAATCTTGCCATGCCAATCACTCATGCCTCGGTTGCTGTGGCATCGTCACGGCGGGGAAAAGGCATTGAAGGCCATTCTCCAACAGTTTAAAAGCTGCTGTGCAAGTTCTACTCTAATATCGCCTATAACGAGAGAACTGACATTTACATATTGTATTGGCAGGAACTACCCCACGCAACTCTTATCAGTGATTATGACACCGCCATGTTAACAGTGGTTGTACAGCAATTTCACAGCTGAGAGGAGGTAAAATAATTGTATTTTCCAAGTGATTGAATAGAACACCCACACTGTGCGCTGTGATTTTTATTCCAAGCTTCTTTAGAATGTACGTTCCTGTGAGGAAGTACACCCGTCTTTTTGAATATATGTACATTTGATCTTCATTTCACTTCATCATTGATGCTACTTACATAAACTAATGCAGTTTACGGGTGGAAAACGTTAGTTCGCCTTCATAATAATTCCATCATGGCTAATATTACAATCTGGTGCACCGAAACAGATGCATATTATTAAAAATGCTTAACGAGTAATATGGAGAATCGTACTTTACCTAAGGATCGGGAAGATGGGCAGGTTTGGTCTTAAACGCACAAGTGTGTGGTAACATGTCGTGCCAAGATTGAAAAGCTCTCTGGGTCCCCTAGAAGAAATATTCCTGATGAGTTTTTGAAGGGGCTACAGACCCATTTCCAATCAAATTAAAGTCAATAATCCACGGTCTGACAGATAATCTACAAATTGAGAAAATGCCAAGCCACCTTTAAATGTAACTACAAGGTGTCATTGAAATTAAATGACTGTATAATCCCCTAGACCTAGCTAGAAAAGCTAGGTCTAGGACCTTACAACAATAAATGTAACACAGTATAGCCTGTCAGTAATTACCTGTCATTTTCAATGTGTTTGTCACTGTTATGTCCTGTCTGAAAGCCCCTACCAAATCAAGTGTAACGAATTATTGTAACAATTGTAGTTACATATGACATACGTCATATTATGATGTTCCTTACCAGGATCGTGTACATAACTTAATATAACGTGTAATCCAGTAACAATATTAACAACCAATTCTGTAATTACCGTGTATAATGACGATACACAGTTAAAGAGTAATTACGGTAATTTAATAAAGGTCAATGTTCCCTGCTCACTGTTTCCCTGCTTACTGTTCCCAAACGTGATTTATTACATGACCAAAAATATAATCGCAACATGCAACAATTTAAAAGATTTTACTGAGTTACAGTTCAAATAAGGAAATAGGTCAATTGATATATTCATTAGTCTTGGTTACGAACCTTGCAAAATAAGGTATGGGCATGGATCAGAAAACCGGTCAGTCTCTGACCAACATTAGCTTCATGCAGAGTTATCTCCTCACTAGCATCGAGTTGATCTGGTTGTTCTTCAAATTCTAAAAAGTATTTCAAAATTGTCATCGATACATGCACGTGATTACGAGCACGCGCCACCTTCCGCGATTTCTGCTACAATGGGACTGCGCTATATAAGCCACCTGAAAAGTGGATCGTTGTACGCTTTATTTAGGCCTACTTGGCAATTTACATTGTTTTGTTCAAATGTTTGATTGTCTTTCAAAATGACTATAGGCTACGATGACACTGGTCTGGATGACACACTAGCTATTTAAGTATTTTTTTCTTGAGATAGCATGTAGGATGTGAATTCTATGAAGTAATATTAGAACTGAGTTAATCACCACCAGGTGCTACAAAATCGCAATTCATAACCTCGATTTTTTTTATCCAAATCGTGCTGCCCTAAACAATACCAACAGCATGCTGACCTACAAAACTGATGGATACCTTGCAGTCTGAACATTGTTATTGTCATTATTTTAATGAAAACTTCTATTAACAACATGCGACTGAAGGAAAAATAAGTCCATAATAGGCTTACATCCTCCTGTTGATAACGGGCCGGGGTTAACTGACTGTGTAGGCCTACCTTTGTTTTATCAGTGTGTTCATAATTGGTTTCCACTTAGCAATCTTCGTGCTTATATATTTCAGAATGACAGTTTGGCAATGATGGATGTCCCTATCTTTAATAATTAGTCTTGTAAAAGTTTTAATTAATAAATCACTCGCTCAGATCATTCCGCTTAATTGACATTCCCCATTGCAAGCCTATAGGCACTCCCCTTTTCGTGTCTGAGGAGAAATCTCCCTCCGCCGCATCCAGAGAAGACCAAGCTGGAGCGAGTTATCAGCGAGTTGCACTAGCGGGCGGCTGCACCGTCAAACCTTTACATTTCAGCGACCTGGGCTTTAGTCTTATACAAATTACCTGGATTTTATCATCTAAAGTTACTACACCTGATGTGAAATAGTGGCAGAGAATACTGGAATCTCAGACAAAAGAGATGGGATCCTTTGGGGTGATAGTGGGGACATTACATTACATGGGACTGTACATCCAACTTAGTGCCTCCACAAGGCAAGGTGGACACGCAGAGGTAGAGAACCACATCTCCGGGAACGGTATGTTTCTGCCGTCGAATGTTTCATTTGGTTTGAGGCTGATGACTGACAAAATTTTGTAAAGGAATAATTAACTCTAAGCACCAGGAATATAATCTGGTGAAATAATGTGGTGAAAAAGAGAGAATGTTCAGGATCGAGGCAAGTGATGCAAAGGTGTTTTGCTTTTTAAGTGAACACCTGAGGTACTGTATATGTTCTATAGAACGATGATATATATTGTGCACATTAATATCAGTTAAGCGTCTGTGGCTAATTGCGATATTAGTTTTTTAACTTGATGTTTAACGTACATCTGTATATACCGTTTTCTTTCAAATAGCCCAGTAATTCATACTTAACACACTGACAATTCTGTTTGCGTCATAGCAGGACAATTGGAAGCAGAACACATACCTTGTGTTATTCTACATTGTACATACTGAAATAAATTGAAGTAGATACATATATAAGGAATTTTATTAAGAAATCCATGGCAACATTCGAGAGATGATGATGGTTTGTGTTCATTCTGAAATAATGTTACTGAAAACATAATGTTGATACCAGACAACTATTATATTTATTCAAAAATATGTTTAAAAGTTTAATTTTGTCTAAACTAAAGTATCTCAACTTCATTACTTCTTTGTATCTGACCTAATAATGTATTAGAATAAAATGATCAATCAATGAAAATGGACTGTTGAAAGAATCACTGCAGTTGGAATTTCTAAGAATACATTTTGGCACAGTACTCATCTTTTTAGAATTTAATGGATAACATTTGGTAGTCCTGAATAATGCTGTTATGGTCAAAAGTATATGTTACTAACTGGAGGATTAAAACATCTCAATTACAGACTCATCCACTCTGACGATGCACCAACAACAGCTCTGGTTTCTTGTAGTCTATTGCACAGTTAGCTGCATCATTCTGTTAAATGTGAATGTTTGGCTTCATCATCTTGTGTTTGAAATTCCAGCTGCTTGGCTGTCAGCTCAGCAGATGTGTGGGCAGAAGTTTGGCATGGGTAGAGAACTGGAGTGTTGAGAAGAGAAGATTGCTTCTGGGGCTAAGTGCCTTCATGCTCTTGAGCAAGATACTGATGATATCTTGGCTGTGCTTAGACAGGCAGCACAAGTAGGGTATTTTTCATAGTAAATTGTTCTTTTGACCAAAAACATCAGATCCTTATACATAAAATGTATTTCAGAGCAGAACTGATTAGTCAAAAGCTTAATGTTGGGGTTAGGTAAAAGCCCAATTTGTGCAGAATTGGAATGACTGTAAATGCAGCCCTTGTAAAAAAAGTCAACTTAAGCCTTGTCTACCACCACATCTTCTGCCGCCTTTAGAACTTGGTTCACTAATTGGTTTGTGTCCAGAATTATTTGGAAAAAATCAGAATTGGATTTCTGGTTTAAACACATCTTATTATCCCTGTTAATATCACTGAAATATACTGGAAACCTCCTCTCCTCAGACATTTCTGATGACAGGATGGGTATTTTACCATCATCAGCTAGCAATTTCTCAGTCAATGACATCGTCTGATGTGGACTCCATAATGATACAGCGGTCTTTCACGTAAACTAAGCTGGTCATATTGCTTGCAAAATTGTTGCAAACTAAGTTTACACTAACATGTTGTTCAAGCACTTAATCCGAACCACCTGTCCTTCTCCACGAACATCTGGGTTGCCAGACGCTAAATGTAACTTTTCTATTTGAACGCTCACAACACTGCAAGTCCCCCCTTTCCCTTCCACTTATTGGTTGTGACAGTCATACTTACCCACATTGATGATTAGTAAATAAATGAACAGAGATTATTCAAAGACAATTAACTAATTCAATGTTGGTTTACCCTTTTATCTAATATAGAAACTTGTGATTTTGGGACTGTATTTCAGAAAAAAAAGCAACAACCCAAAGCAACAACCCAATATATTTCTCCAGGTCAATGTTTATAGCAACAGCAAGCTATCTAAATGTCCACACATTTTCCATGCATTGTTTTGAGGCGTGCATTTCATTTTGCATATGTGTAATGGTGGCATCTTGCCTGTGATAGTGCATGTGAACACATGTGTGGCCAGTTTGGTCAGTATGTTAGTCATTTAAATCGGGTCACAGAATACTGACAGTGCCCCTCAGGCCTCAGGAGGCATATCTTATTTTCTCACCACCCATTTGTATATTTGTTTTTCAGTTTTGTGTATTCTGTCCTTATATGTTGTCGACCACTAGCAGCACGATTCTGAGGATGTGTAAATGTACTTAGGTTGTATTGTCTTATTGCACCCTGGTGACTACTTTTGGATTCCTGCAAGCTCAGTCACAGTTATTGGTCAGTATAAACATTCTCCTTCAAGCATGTAGTTACTGGCAAGTACTTCTTGGTTGAGCAAGCTGTGTGATAAGATTCAGAACAGCTGGGCAAGATGCACATCAGAGGACACATCTCGATCTTCAACTCTCCAAAGCTGGGTGGCACTAACTGCAATGAGGCAAGTTCATAATCATGAATTGGACTTCAAAAGAATTGGACGTAAATGCAGTAAAATTATGACAAAAAACAATATCGATAAAATAAATGATGTGGTTGGTCATAAGACCAATTAGTGGGGAAAGTGTAAACAATTTTGGTGAACAACCTTAGCATACTGTAACTTTTTAAAGCTATAGTACATTTATCAAGGCAGCTAATTTTGGATTTGTTTCCCTGACTAATTTGTATTTTGACCTATCAAATCTTTTGACAGCCGATATCTGAAAATATGTGATCCAGTAGGAAAAATATCAGATTTTGGATGCTTGTTGGTTTTGGGCTGCTTGTGTGTTTGTGCTGCCTGCTTGTTTGGCCCTGCTTGTTTGGCCTGCCCGTTTGGCCCTGCTTGTTTGGACTGCCTACTTGTTAGGTCCTGTCAACTTGTTTGGTCCTGCTTATTTGTCCTGTCAATTTGTTTGGTCCTGCTTGTTTGGGCTGCCTGCTTCTTGTTCAAAATGAATATGCAGAAATAAAACATTTATGTGTCAGGATGTAAGCCCTCAAGAAAATAGTCACATAATACAGATTTGTCAGTCACTACAGATTTTCTGAACGCTGCAGTCTGCATTACCAACTGTTGGTTGTTTCAATTAAATTCTAATTTAAACCATGAATTTCCAATGGGGGTTTTATCTAGCCAATCAATGATATTAATACATCAATTAAGAGTTAAAGAGGAGAGAAAACAATTAGGTCCTGATATTCACACACAAAGAATGAAACACTGAGCACTCAGTGTATCCTACAGAGCAATATGTCAGTGATATATTATTTCGACCAAATGGAAATTTAATAACGTTTGTAAAATTAAGGAATTTAATATTTTATTTTAAGTTTCCCCAACAATAGTTAGAGCTGCTATAATAAACAGCCACCCAACATCCATGTCCTCTCTTTGCTCTTGCCCTAATACAGTAACTCCTGCATCAGCCTCCGTAGTTTTTGTTGACTATTCATTAAGCCAGACTCATGCTGAGCAGGAGAAGCTGACAGGCTGGTCTTTGGCCTGATCTCAGCGGTGGTGCTCTGGTTGGGCTGGGCTTAGCTGGCAGCAGCACTTCTCATTTTTCTGCTAGGCACAGCCAAGAGGACTCTTCCTGGGACAAGATGCATACTGAAAGAGGGACTGAGGCCTTAACCTGACCCGGTTACCCTTAGACCAGGCAAGATAAGCAGCTCTGAGTTGCCCACATCCTATCCTCTATATTAGTAGGTACGGAGGAATATTTAGTATGTTCTATTCAGTACCTTCTACCTGTTCTTACACTACAAATAATGCTTTGCTATAGTATATCAAACCCTTTTAGGGACCGTATATGAAGTGAACCATGAAACTATTTGGGTTTATATACCAGTTTCTCTTAGCAGTCAGTTAAGATGGGGGGTCCCTGCTGGCCATAAAGTTTCGGCAGCATAAGGAGCAAAAAGTACGATTTCCATTGAAAGAGCATGGCCCCTATTACATGCCTCATGATACAACCCTCTAAGATTCTTCTCCTTTTCTCGTTTTCCTTTCTTCAAATTGCCCACTACAAACGCAGCACATTACAAACTGTAGGGTCAGCCAGCAGTAGCTCAGTGTTCTCTCTCTGTGTATTCAGTTTTTTTCCTCATGATTTCCCTTTCATGTCCTTATGTCTCCGGCCAAACACATCCCCAGAGCACTTTTGACAAGAAAAGATGTGCCTTTCAACCAGCCACACAGAACCACAGAATGCATCTCCCATGTCCTTTTCATGCTTGTGTCTTTGGGAGTAACCAATTCTCCCTGGCCCTACCCACAAAAAGCACAACCTTATTTCCTCTGTATATTCTCAAGCCTTGATCATAAGAGGAGTAGATGGAGGGATTCTTCTGGGTTCTGATTGGAAGAGTGGGCAAGCTTATCTCACATGAGACACATGACTGCTGTAGTGACCATTGCATACCTCCAGGGGAGGGCTTGGCAGGGCTCAGCAGTTGGCAGTAAGCATGAGGAGTGGAGTCGAGCTGAGATTTGCTTCGCCAAATAGCTTGCTTGCCCCCATGGGTATCCCGAAATGAATCAACGAAGACAGCAACTTGAGATAATTTCTGAAGTATAATACCTTTTTATTCGTGAGAAAAAACCACATGTAAAATAATAATAAAACGTGTTTACTCATGTTTTGAGTTTGAGAGAGAGCATTGGTAAATCTTTGTATTAAAATTCCATGAAAAAAGTTTACACTGTTTTATTAAACTTTTTTAAACATTTTTATGAATCTGTCCAATTGTAAATTAAGACATATCAATAAACAATCTCTAAATAATAATAATACATTTATAAACACTTGCATTTATTTATGTTCTCATGTTGTTGTTATCAACAACATTTCAAAAGGGTATGATTATGCATGTAGCAGGTAAAACTCAATAGACAACAAATTTCAGTCCTTTTTGTTTGCCTGTTTATCAGGTGAAACTACAGATTTTTTATTTATTTTTTATGATTTTGTAAACATGAGATGGATGTGGGTCACGTCAGTAAAAATATACAGTATATTCATAATCATGTAACTGCTTTTCAACTGGCTTACCATATTTAGCTAGGGAAAGTATATAAACCAGGAGTCTCCCGTATTATTTATTCTGGTACAACAGCGTAGTGTTGAAAAACAATGATATCATGGTGGAAGTACAACAGTAAAAGCCACCATGTTCCCGTCCACTATATCCGAGCCCTGGCTCAATTATAAGGCGGGCTTGGGGCCATGTTCAGACAGGGACATTCATTATAATGTCTCTCCGCAGTGACCAGCCCTAATTATGCTGCTGTGGATGAATAGAGGCCCAGCAGCACTGTTCAATCATCTCATTCTGGAAGTGGACTGACTCACCCAGAGGAGAGATCTACACAGGAGACTCACTCAGTTTCTGTTTCTCTGTGTATTTACACTGTGTTTCAATGTGTTTCAATAAGGCTGATCTATAAGGCTGTATTGACACTTTGTTTCAGTGTGTTTCTATAAAGCTGAGTTTACACTGTGTTTCAGTGTGTTTCTATAAGGCTGATCTACAAGGCTGAGTTTACACTGTGTTTCAGTGTGTTTCTGTAAGGCTGAGTTTACACTGTGTTTCAGTGTGTTTCTATAAGGCTGATCTATAAGGCTGTATTGACACTTTGTTTCAGTGTGTTTCTGTAAAGCTGAGTTTACACTGTGTTTCAGTGTGTTTCTATAAGGCTGATCTATAAGGCTGTATTGACACTTTGTTTCAGTGTGTTTCTGTAAAGCTGAGTTTACACTGTGTTTCAGTGTGTTTCTATAAGGCTGATCTACAAGGCTGAGTTTACACTGTGTTTCAGTGTGTTTCTGTAAGGCTGAGTTTACACTGTGTTTCAGTGTGTTTCTATAAGGCTGATCTATAAGGCTGTAATGACACTTTGTTTCAGTGTGTTTCTGTAAGGCTGTGTTTACACTGTGTTTCAGTGTGTTTCTATAAGGCTGATCTACAAGGCTGAGTTTACACTGTGTTTCAGTGTGTTTCTATAAGGCTGCATTTACACTGTATTTCAGTGTGTTTTGAAGGAACTGGATTTTGATCCGTTTTTGATTAATTCCAAATAGTCAATGAATTAATGTAACAAATGAATTTAATATCTAAAGAAAGTATTACAATTACAGTACAAGTATCAAAGATAAAAGTTCTCCGGAGAGTCAAGATGTTTGCAAGAGCAAAGATGCGGGCGAAAGGGAGGAAAATGCAAGAGCGCTTCCCCAAACCCCATTCTGGTTTATATCCCAGTACTAAAGGCATGGGGGTTGGTTTTCTGACCAAAGGATAACAAACTAGTCCTGAAGAATAGACCCCTTATCAATTAGGCACACATTCCGATCTGTTCTGGGGCCATCTCATAAGAAAGAAGTGGTGTTATCTCAAGAAGCAAGCTAGCTAGGCAATATCAAGCAAACCTTTTTTCCCTGTATTTACAGCTTACAGAAACATCTCTAAACCATTAACATTTCAATGACTGCCTAATAGGACAGAAATTAAGTACATAGGTATACATGTCTATACTAAATATTGAAGAATCATTCAATATGTAAACAAAAATAGAATTGGTTCTGTCAGTTTCTATAAGGCTGATCTACAAGGCTGCATTTACAGTTTGTTTCAATGTGTGTCTATAAGGCTGTATTTACGCTGTGTTTCTTTGTGTTTCTATAAGGCTGATCTATAAGGCTGCATTTACACTTTGTTTCAGTGTGTATCTATAAGGCTGTATTTACGCTGTGTTTCTTTGTGTTTTTATAAGGCTGATCTATAAGGCAGCTTTTACTCTTTGCTTTAATGTGTTTCTATAAGGGAGATCCATAAGGCTCTGCTTAAACTGTGGACAGAAGTGTAGAAATGTTGAAAAGGCATTTCAGCCACACAGCATTAGTGCAAGACATGCATATTGTGCACGCATGTTGCGTTATTTGCAGCATAATTTGAATCCCAACAAGTACTGTCATTACTGCTGCCTGCCAGGCCAGCGAAGCAGAACTCCTGTATTATGAAGTCATTGTATCGGTCTTTCTCCAGTTCCTTTAATTGCTGTCAGAAACCTTTGAGGGGCTACTTGGTATAGCTGCTGGGTTGGATAACTTGCACCTATTGGTAATGTAGAATGTTAAATTAATTTTTGTTGGTTTTGTATTTGCTTGAATGCACACACCTCCTGCAACCCAGCGCCAATGCCAGCCTAACATTTTCTTTTGGCAGGAGTACTGTCTCTATCCAGTTACTTTGTTGTTAGATGGGTGCTTTAGCCAAGAATGGAAGGTATCATAATAACATGTTCCCTACGCCAAACAGGAATGTTGCTAAATAGATTGTGACCTGGCTATCCTATCATACATTGTTATACAATACCATGACATTCAGCCATATTTCAGGGTTGTGGCTCAAGTGGGATATTTGTCATTATAAACCGTGTGCTTTGAATCCTAAAATGTCTGATAGCTGTGGTGTATGAGACCATATGACTTTGTTTTAACCTCATTGGTAATTGGTTTAGCAATAAGGCATCTTAGGGGTTGGTGATATATTACCAATATATCACGGCGATGTACTGGTTCCTGGCACTTAGAAATGCATCATGCCTAAGAACAGCACTTAGCTATGGTCTATCAGCCATAACCCATACCCCCTCATTCCTTATTGATTAATTCTAATCTATCTATTAATTCTAATCTGTGAGCATCTATCTAACATTTGCATCACTAGTCTGTGAAATCTATATACTGTCTGACCAGCTGTGGGGACCAGGGATGCTGTTCAGGTTTTTTTTATAGTGTTTTCAAGTAGAGCCCATAGACCCCTCAGTGTCTGCATAACCAGCTGTGGCACCTGCTCCCCCTCAACAGGACAGGCTATGACAGGTGCAAAGCTATCTTGTGTCATTGGTAAAGTTCATGCAGGTCCTGAACTGTCAGACTGGGAAACAACCTGACAGCTCCTCAAATAGATAAGCTGGATCGGAGACAGAGGGAGCAAGAGGGAGATGCTGTTGTAAAAGAAAAAATACTGTGATTACCATGGAATTACCTGGTAAGAGTGACACAAGTCTTTGCAGTATTGACCATATTTCTTAATTTCTGTTCTTGTCGAATGAAGTGATGCTGGTTACAGTGATGAACAGTTAAACCCTTGGTTGTTAGATGTTATGGAATTAGAGCCATCACTCCAGTTAGCCTTTTTAGCCATGGAGGACTGTGTTTAGAAGTACACTACGTTTAGCTACAAGAGATTATTTTTACTGGAGATAAATTATCAGGACATCATATTCACAGAGTCACTTTTGATTAGTGGGCAAAGAAATTAGCTTCTGCTTTGTGTGTGTTTGTTGTTACCCTCTCTGGATGTCTAGGGTCCTTAATGCAGATGCTTGATGTGTTGCGGCCTATCAAATGTGACATTTTTCATGGATGTTTTTCTTTTTCATACGGCACGCCAAAGTTATTGCTGCACTTTCACTACCGCCTCACTGTGTTTAATTATATTAAGACAAACGTTTATATTTTTATATTGATATAAAAATATTTATAATTATCTTGTGAACATGTAACAAAATCTCTCCCTATCGTATTTGACCTTTCTTATTGTGTTAGATAACCTGGAATGTTCCAAGACATTCTTGTCTTTAAAGGACTTCCGACTTGCTGTCCTCAGTGGGCCGGCTTGCTCCTGTCTGATTACATTCATTTCAGATGAGCGCTAAACATAAGCAGTGTGAGCTGCATCGTTCATCAAAGTCGCCACAATTGAAGGGAAAATAAGAGAGCAGGGTTCTTTTGTTAAATCCTCTCTGTACATGTTCTCCAAAATGACCCTGTTTAATTCTTACTTTTTTAAGTCAAGTTGCCCCATTAGAAGCTCCTCGTGAATGGAGGGGTAGCAGATTTAGGTGGAGGCATATTTCTGAAGCACTGTTAGGCACGCTTCCACCTCCTCTCTCCTTTCCTCCCCTCTCCTGGCCCTGACTGGCTCTCAGAGCTGTCAGCTCCCCTCTCTGTCTCAGCTTCTGGAGAGAGACTCCTGGGTGCATTAGAAGGCAGGGGAGATTAGATATATCTCGTAGCACTGAATCACACCATTTGTATCTGGCCACAGAAAGCTGTCTTGGCTGGGGAGATTTAAAAAGGACAAACAAGGGGATGGTCTTTCTTTTCTTTTTTAAATTTACTTTAGGATGTAATTGGATTCCATACCTTTAAAGGGCTGTGTAGGCTATTGTGTGTGAAAGTACTGCATTATTAGAAGGTGCATTTTGAATCTACTCTAGAATTTACTCCAGATAGAGCTTCAGGATGGCTACTGCGTGCCTCTCCTGGGCGGTACCGTTGTGTTTATTTAGGTCATATGTCTGAGGTGAGGTATTTGCCTCTAGATTCATTGTTTGGTGCGTGGAGGCTATTTAACTGTTCTCCCCTACGATGTCTTTAACACAGTGGAAACAGTGCTTTGGGGGAGACACGAGTTGGGACTCAGCAGCCTCCCAGAGCCGTGCAGGTCTCACAGGATATGGACTTAACATAACATGTACTGTTACTCAGGCAGCACCACATGGGGCTCAGTGTTTGTCATGGGACTCTTTTTGTTCCAGTCATGCCCTGCATACGGCACAGTGCTAAGCCTCGTTCAATATGCTCTTCATTCTTCTGTTCTTTTAGATCAGCCAGACGTTTGGCGAAACACTGACAGTAGGTATTTAACACATTCTCCGACAGGACAGTTTTGGAAGGATTGGTTCAGTCGGTCATTTGAATATGTTGTGTGGGTGTCAAGCCCGACCAGAGGCCCCACAGTTTCAGTTGATAAAATCATGGCTCGGCCCTCTCACTTTTATCCTTGGTTCTTCATTGCACTCATTGAACTCATGTTTTCCTAAAGAATAGGCTTTTCAACTTTGAATATTTTCACAGTTAGCGTCAGCTTAATCGTCTACATGAGTATTGACCCTGTTGGGTGTTGTCGCCAAGACCTGTTACGGTAAGTTTGACTTACTAGAATGCTGCTAGTGTTGTTCTCCATTTAGCCACGGCATAACCACTTTAGCCAGAATTAGCTTCTCCCTTGTCTTCATTATTTGTCCAAGTCAGTGGTAACAGGCGAGGCAGGAAGGAAGGAAATTATTTGATATCATGGAGCTGTCTCAACAAGAAAATGGGGAAACTGATTATTGGAGGAGATACCTCCAAGGCAGCCATCCAATTTTTCTATGACATAGTTGGGGAATCTACTGATCCCTTGCAGATTGTTGACTAGTGCCACAGAACCACAGTGCATCTCCTGGTGGACTGAGCTGAAGGCTGCCTAGTTCACTTTCACTCTGTTATTATTATACCTTTATTCCAACAAGGAATGCAGACTGAGACCAAGGTCTCTTTTACAGCTGGGCCCTGCGCACACATGTTTACACACACAGTTTAGACACAATGATAAAAAAACAAACTGGAAAAAAACATAGTCAACAGACCAAACAAGATGATCACAGATGTAGCAGAAGACAAAATACAATGCTTTAAACACAGGTGTAGGTCCCTTAGAGGCCTCAGGTTTTAGTGGATATTACGCCTGGCAAGGACTGTGTGGTCCCTTATGTGTAACCCGGGGACAGGGTCTTTGCTGAAATCAATATTGAGATTACAGCCAATAATAGGACTGGATTTTCTAAACAAATGCAGCTCACTTGTCTTCACACAGTGGAAACAGTATGGAACAGTACAGAACATACCAATATCTCTCTCAAATACAAGTAACGCCTGGAAATACAAGTCATGTACAATCAGAGCCTGCCTGGCGTACCACTCTGGAGGATTACATACATCAGATACCCGTTTTTTGAAATAGTTACACAATTCCATAAATATGTGCATATCGCTATAAGAAAATGTACCAACTTAACATGGCGTTTGTATGCATACTTTAACCCAAGAGGGGGGACCTGGGTTAAAGTATGCATACAACCGCCATGCTGTGAACAGTGTTACGTTAAGGTTGTTATGGTATGCATACAACCGCCATGTTAAGTTTGTATGGGAGTCATATTCCTTAGAGCTGGAAGGTTTGGAAGAGGCGGAGCTGGTGTGATTGCCTCAAGTTGGTCGCACCACCAAATGGCTCGGCCAAGCGGGTGTCACTCTGAATGTGGTCTGTGGTGCCGAGTGCCCGCCACATAAATGACTTGGAACTCCTAGCAACCTTCCTATTTTTAACAAACACTGTTGGACCAGCATATAGGGGCGAGAACCGAAGACAGGACCAGCAGTTCGGTATGTCAACAGGAATGGGGGCTCCCTGTCCCTCTCTCACTTGACCTTAGCCCACTACTTAGTAATATGGAGCAGTGCGCTCTTTCGGTTATTACAGTATCTCTGCAGCCTGGGTGTGGCTCTCCAGAGGAGCACCTCGGTCTTGGTAGTTGAGGCTACACCACTTGGTAGCCTCCAAGATATGTAATACAGAGCTACACTTTAAAAGAGACCTTGGTTTCAATTGGATTCCCTGGCTAAATAAAGTTAGAAAATATGGAAACTATTCGGCCATATTCAGGCAAGTGGATCTTTACGCGTTGCAAGAAAACATACATTTTCAGGTGTATTTCTCAATGGGAGATCTGAGTCTCCCTCCTTTCCACCACGGTCCTGGTCCATAATACGCTGGCAGGGTGCACTTGGAGGGTCACTAATCCCTTGGCCCTCCATTGCTCCAAAAAAACATGGTTTGCTGATGTCTTCGGCTTGTTGGATGGGTATCCGGGATAGCTCCCATGGAGCCTGGACTTACTGTATCAGGCATGCCTGCCAATTCGGTGTCCAAGCTCTTAATATTGGAAACTGATGGGCTCTGCTACCATTGTCTCAGATAAGGGTCTGCCCCTAAATGTCTATGCCACTATTCAGTCAACCGCTCTGTGGATCTTAGGACCCTCTCCTACAAAACCTTTGTTCCTGACCATAGCCTCAGTGGTTATCTCCATGCATCAGTGTACCCCTTCTGTATTGAATTTTTTGAATGTGATTTTAGTCTGACACTGCGCTCAAACGCAACCTTTACACCTAAAGTCATGTGTGTATCGAACTGAACCGGAAACGTCTGAGGTATTTTCCTTTTTGGGAAAATACAGCAGTATGTAAATTCCTTGTGTCTGCTGTGTGTTATGCAGATACATAGAACACACTCAACTGTTGAGGTCATTTGACCTGCTTTTTGTCTGCTTTGCCAATGCTGGCAGGGGGTAAGGCATTGTCTAAGCAGCTCCTACCCCACAGGGTGGTAGAGGCTATTTCTCATAACATAAGAGCAAGGTGAATGGTTACCTAACAGGGCACGGCTCCTTTGGTGCTGTTCTCAGAGTTGACTGTGGTGGATATTTGTGGTGTGGAAGGGTAGGCATCAACACGCAGGTTTATGAGGTTCTGTTGCCTTGGTGCCACAGCTTCCAGCCTAGCTCATAGTTTGCTGTTGGCTGGGAGAGGAGAGAGTGTATAGGTAGCTTTTGTATCACGGGTTGCCCTAAGGGACAGCTTGTCTGTGGTCAAATCGGTTTCCCTTGTGTATGATGCCATGGGCCGCCTCAGTCATCTGCTTGACAGGCTGACCGACTGAAAGGGAACATTAGTTCAAGTCTTTAACTCTGAATAATGACACTTTGTTGGCCGTGCCCCATCAAGGTGTGACCTCATTCCTTTCTTCATGAAAAGTTTTGAGCTATTCAGAAATGATGTTCTTACAAATGATGTAACAAGAAATATTTATTATATATTATTATACAGAAATTTATTATACACAATAACCAATCAGCACCTTACAATAAACCCTGAAATGAATTATTGCATGACCTGTATTATTGCTTGGAAAGATGTGATAATTGCAAATATCACTATTTTGACTGACAGATGATTTTTTTCCACACAATGTGTTCTTGTTGCATGCATTTCACATTGTAAGTAGGAATCGTACACCAATGTTTAAGTTAATTGTTATTTAAGTTATATTAAATGAATTACCCTTAGATGTAGACCACATGGAGAATTCTATAAATTAAATTTGTGATGAATAAAGGCTTATAAAAAATGACATCCCAGCCTTTGCACACACTGGAAGATTTTAATCCACTTAACCCCAAGATTCCTTCAGGTTTTTACCTTTTTCGTAAAGTTCTATAGTTATTTATTTATTTGAAAAAAGTAATCATATAGTGAACTCTTTCTTGTGAACTAAACTGAATCTTATTATAATTCAATGAAACAATCACATTATATATTTCTAAAATGGTGAAACATTGAACATGTAGTAGTTAAATCATACTGTATATGCAGGGAAATGGCTTAGTCTTTTAGGACATTTTGTCATTTTTATATTTATATATATATTTTACATATGTTCATACAAAAGAAAGCAAAAGACAGTGAACGATATTTTCAGAATGGGATACATAGAGTGCACGGAGTAAACAAAACAAGATGACCTTTGGTTGGCAGTCACTGTCTGTTTACTATGTTTTCTAGAAGCTTGGAGGTGTATTTGAAACATGATCACTACTATTTACAGTGAGAGCATCGTTAGAAGAGGCAATTATTTCAGTGGAGTGGATGGAGCTGGCTGGTGTGCCAGTGATAAGTGTGGAATCAAAGGGGGAGGCTGAGCTCTCAGATGAGTCTCTCTCTACTGAGGTTGATGAATCTACAAGGCCAGCTGTCATCCAGGGAGGATGACAGCATCATAGCAAGTCAGTCACATAACGTGTTTTTCCTGCTATTTTTTACCCAGGGTTTGAAGCTGCGTTTACTGCATGTTTTAGGATAGTAGGTGAAGATTTGCTCATTTGGATAGCAATATTTTTTGGCTGAGAACATTAAGTCTATAACGCATAATACTGCTTTGTACAGAACAGCCTTTGTTCTTTGTAAGTTCATTTCCAGTTCCGAGGTCCTGAATTTGGTCCCTGACATGTCTCAAGTTCTCAGGTTCCTTAGGTCTTCTTTTTCATTTAACAGTCCTTTCTCTCATTCTCTCCTGACACTTACCTTCACCCCTAGTGTTTCTCTATCTCTCACTCTCTTTGTGATCTCTCTGTCATCCCACACACCTCCTCTTTTCCCTATCACCTTCTCTTTAGTTTCCCACACATACATTCTATTTTCAAAAATGTCATGTAAAATCTTGGGGTATCTGCCTCCAGATCAGTAGAAAGGTGCAGTACATTAGACCTCTTGTAATGCATAACACCAACAACATAAATAAAGGACCGGTGATGGCATGATTCATATCACTGCACCTGCTTATAAATAGCAGACCAACCTTGTTGTAAGAAATGCCATCATCATACATGATCTGACACTAGCGGTAGGTCCAAGCCTCAGAGGTAGACCGCCGGCATGGATAATTATGACTGTGAGAACTGGAGGTAACTCTGTCAATGATAGGACATCACTGTCTCTTTCTCATACTGCTGTAGATGATGGCTACCACCTGCTGTGTAAATTGACACGCATAGAAGATGTTTCAGACATCACCATTGTCTTGAGTTCATTTTCCAATGTCGTTAATCAGTTTCAACTGCTAAGCTCTATCTGTGCTTGGGGGAAGGTTATAAATATAATTCACAGTCACTTGATGCTATAAAAATACAATGTACAAAGAAAGGACTTTTTGGAGTTTATGGAGTTTGCTCTGTTATGTTTCTAACTGAATCTTTTCATCAGATTTGTGATGGTTTCAAAGTATTGTTACTTTGTTTCAGCAGCAAATGACATCAGCTTGTATATTAGAAACAATATCATTTTTGTTAATGATTTCACTTGAAGGCTTCTGATGTTTAAAATGATCTGTGATTGGATATACATGAACAATAGCTTGTACATGCCTTTGTGAACAAAACGAAGGGATGTGAATACTTTCTGAATGCACTGTACGTGAATGCCATTAATGGCATTTAGCCTCTTAAAATTATTTCTTGCTTACATTAGCATTGTTAGCCCTCAGCTTACCTTTTGAGGGATAACAAAGCTTGTGTCATACAACAATACCACCTTGTATTCCAGAATAACTGTATTTATTCATTAGTGGTCATTCTTGTAGAAAGGATATGGCCATTTTAAAAGTAAGAGTGTGACTTTGTTACTGTGTGACTTCGCCCTACAGCCACTGATCAACCCAGTTAGTTAAAGGTTCTGTCACTTTTTACCTTAATTTCTACAGAATATTCTTTGATCTCTGAATTTTGAGTGGGAGATTTTGAGACAAAGCAGCATGGATTACAGATAGCACAAAAGAGAACTCTGGTGAGATCAAATTGAGATGCCCAAGGCAAGGCTGCAGATTGTACTGTTGAGTGAAATGGCAGCCAGTACTAAAGTTTTGGCATCAGTTTTCTTCCTGCAGGAATCTGTTTTTCAAAGCCAGTGGGGTGTCGCTGTACTTAGCCCTTGTTTCTGGAGTGATTGTGAGCTTTCCTCTCCCCACTCCTCTTCCCTTAGACTGCATTATGCTGTGTTATTACAAGGCTGCAACTTGTCTATTGTGAATTATGTTTTATTTGTAGGCTTGAGCAGAATTTGGAGGCTTGCAGTTCCAATATGGTGCTTCTGTAGAATCCAATAAACAAGTTGCAAAACTTAGATCTCAAAAAAATATATGATAGAAATTGATTTATTTTAATAAATGATAGAAATTGCTTCCCTTACACCTAACCTTAATCACACAGGAGTGGCAGCGCTTCCGTCTGTGCCAACACGGTCGACAACCAGACGGACTCTCCATACATAATTTATATTTGTGAACCAGAACTCGTTATTAGCGGTCTATACTATCGTGTATTGGTGCACATTCATATTCAGGAGGCTGAGTTGTGGAAAGGCTATAGATATTTAACAGGGACCTACAGGTGCTGGGCATAAAATTAGAATATCATCAAAAAGTTGATTTATTTTAGTAATTCCATTCAAAAAGTGAAACTTGTATAATGTATACATTCATTCCACACAGACTGATATATTTCAAGTGTTTATTTCTTTTAATTTTGATGATTATAACTGACAACTAATGAAAACCCCAAATTCAGTATCTCAGAAAATTAGAATATTGTGAATAAGTTCAATATTGAAGACACCTGGTGCCACACTCTAATCAGCTAATTAACTCAAAACACCTGCAAAGGCCTTTAAATGGTCTCTCAGTCTAGTTCTGTAGGCTACACAATCATGGGGAAGACTGCTGACTTGACAGCTGTCCAAAAGACGACCATTGAGACCTTGCACAAGGAGGGCAAGACACAAAAGGTCATTGCTAAAGAGGCTAGCTGTTTACAGAGCTCTGTGTCCAAGCACATTAATAGAGAGGCTAAGGGAAGGAAAAGATGTGGTAGAAAAAAGTTTACAAGCAATAGGGATAACCGCACCCTGGAGAGGATTGTGAAACAAAACCCATTCAAAAATGTGGGGGAGATTCACAAAGAGTGGACTGCAGCTGGAGTCAGTGCTTCAAGAACCACCACGCACAGACGTATGCAAGACATGGGTTTCAGCTGTCGGATTCCTTGTG
>JACXGI010004225.1:0-55386 GCA_016801175.1 Esox masquinongy
CACACACACACACACACACACACACACACAATCATCTTGCACCTGAACAAAATGCATTTACATGGATGACATCTCAACCCATGCCGAATTACAAAACAAAACATTGAAAGCGCATATTGACTCCCATTATTTCTGTTGTGATCCATTGAGATACTGCTAGCTTGCTGACTCCATCCGTCCTTCACCTTCTATCCCCAGTGTCTCACAGAAGTCACTAACGCACAGTGGCCAATATGGATGGCTTTCTGTATGAATGGTCTCTGTGGTGCAATGGAGAGAGTCAAACATATACATTTCAGTCTCAATCATATACCGTCCACCAACCACCGCCCCAGAACTGTGTTGGATTGAAATCACTTTACTCCCACCCAGGGGGATGTCTTTGCCTGTCCTTGGAAGAGAGCAGTCAGGGGTGGAGGAAGGCGGTGCAGGGCGGGGAGCGTGGAGCAGGGGGCGGTGTGAGCTCTGGGAAAAGGGGTGGGGGGGTGTGGGCTTTAGGGACAGGGGCATTTGTATTCCTCTCTCGCCTAGGACAGTGCGGGGAAAGGTGGGGGGACGGCAGGGTGAGACCCAATGGGGCTTTTGCAGGGCTCTGGAGGTGATGAAAGCAAAGACAAACACTACTGTGGTATCTCACTCCACACCTTTGTGTGTGTTGAATTCCTAATGCTAGAGTCATTAAACTTGATGTATGAGACAAGTAGCAAATGTTAGGTGTGCTGACCTGGATTAAGAGAGGAAAATTCAGTTAGAATATTTTTTGCTAGAATATAAAAAAAGATAGATCTACATCTACACCGTAGAGATTTTTTTTTTAAAGTAATTACTGGTTACGAATTCAGTAACTTACTGTGATTGTTTTCAATGAATATGGTCAACAATTACAAAAGCTTCTTAGCACGTACCAATTTCTCAAGCAAGAATTCTCAATCAAGAATTCTCAGACTCTTCTATTGAGCTAGAAGTGTCTGGAAGCAGGGAGTGGAAAACTAGCTGTTATTGGCAGAGAGGTTTGGAACTTTTTTCTCATTGGCCTCAACTAATTTACTGTCTGGTGATGTCACCAAGCAGGCCAAAACACCATCCCACCAAAACAGGCTGAAATTCAAGGCAGCCTTTTGAAACATCACAATAATTACACTGTATTATTCCAAACTTTTAATATGGAAACATACAGTGTAGAACACAAAGAAATATGTTTTTCACTGCACAGCTTTAACATTTACAGTTAATTGTCAGCACTTGTATTTGGCCTTACATTGCATAAACTTATTGAGCTGTTCACTAAAACTACTCTCTGAACTCTTTAATAGAGCTCATCAGAAAAGGACCTCAGGTTACACTTGGACATGTAAATAATATTAAATAATAT
Source organism: Esox masquinongy (assembly GCA_016801175.1). Taxonomy (NCBI): domain Eukaryota; kingdom Metazoa; phylum Chordata; class Actinopteri; order Esociformes; family Esocidae; genus Esox; species Esox masquinongy. The sequence continues at coordinate 1,373 of JACXGI010004225.1, forward strand.
TATTTAATATTAACACTTGGACATGTAAATAATATTAAAGCTACAGTGGATATCAAAAGGCAACAACACACCCTTATTGAAAATGTAGTGTAACATCATGGAATGGTGGAATATCATGGAATATCATGGAATAGTGTGAAGGCCATTATGAAAAAGTGCAGGCAAAATGGCAGCACAAAGACATTCCAAAGACTGTTAAGACTGTTGACATCCACTGTGTACCCTATTATTGTTAGAGCACATCATCTCTACTGTAACTGTGGTGTACTGGGTGGTGGCCAAGGCAGCAAGTTATGCCCTCATAAGACCAATGAAAACAATCTGGCTGGTGAACTCAGTAGACAGAGTTAACGTGCATCTCCATCTCCCTGTCCTCTACAGTAAGACGTGTGTTGAGAAATCGTCTGGATCTGGGGACGCATTCACCTGTGAGGATGTCTGAGTGTATGTGTGTGTGTGCCCCCTCCTAGCAAGCGCAGTGTGGTCAGCAGTGTAGCAGAGGATCAACATGTCAGTGTCTGGAAAGGTTATGACCTTTGTGATGGTCTGTCAGTAGAGTAGAAAGACCAGCATGGCCGAGCAAAGTGCAGCGGACCAGGTACAGTCTGACACATGGAGAAAGAGAGGTCATTAACATGCAGCTAGACACACAAGCCATTGTCAAACTGACTGGCTGTATAATTCACCACTCTTTCCTTGCTGGCCGGACCCATTTTATCTGATGAATGTTTAAAAGCAAATGACTGTGCCTTTATAGTTTATGATTGAACTCTTTCTTTTTCCGGGCAGCTCAGTATTACTCATGTTTAATTTAGCCCCTTATATCATTTAGTTCAATTAAATATATTGTGAGTCGATAGCTCCCTTGGGGCTCATTTTTATCACTGAGTGCTAACGGTGCTCATTCTGAGAGGACGGGGCTCAGTGTCCTCAGGACAGCAGGGTAGCTCTGCTCTCGCAAGCAGTGAATGATTCCATAGTGAGTATAAAGTACTATCCGGCGCATAGAATACAGCAAGAATCATGGGCTCAACCCTACTATTTTTACAGGATTAAAACATCAGAGAAGAAACTGGTTAAACCAAAGTTCAACCATTTATTGAGAAAATTAGCATTTTTGGGTTATAAACTCTGCTCCTTCAGACTCACTGCCCAAGCAAAGCGTCAATATGAAATTACTTCCATGTAGGGAAAGCAGTAAACTATACCAGACGCTCTGCAGAAAATAGAACAGGTGAATGCTGGAGCAGTGCTGGAAGCAAAAAGAGCAATGCCTGCTGGCCGTAGCAGGAAACAACAGCAGGATAAGTGAGCAGACGAACAGACAGACAAATTATGGTAGGTGTGTTGCCCTAAAGTCTGATTGGTGCATTAGCTGAGGCAGCCCACTGAGGTTCCAGGTTCAGAACTAGCTCCACTTAAAAAACAATCTCTCTTTTTCTCTGTTCCCCGGAAGAGTGTCTTAGTATTTAATAGAGGTTCACACAATAGTCTCACCATGAGGCAACAGCATGGGGAACTGTCTACCACATAGATCAGTTCCTGGGGAAAGAGGGATGTTGGTGTCATTTTATATGTGTAGCAGACTGATGAACAACATATCTCATCCAAGTGAAGGGGGCTAATAATATAGGCTTTATCATTTGATGTCAGGTTTGCCTTTAGGGCATAAACAAAACAAATTATGTTCAGGGCTATTCATGCAACACCAACTCCAGATTGAGTGCGTAACGTGGGACCTGACAAGGTCGTCCTGGTTCAGGTAGCTGGAAATTTTTAACATGAACAGTTTTAGAATGGTCTAAAGTCCTGACCTAAACTTTGTTGAGATGTTGTGGCAGCAGTTCTAATCTTTTATACAGAAGAAAACATAGACAAATTGAGAGTTGCATAGCTTTGTATATTAAAGAAATTATGTAATTACGTATACAAATACTATGCTCTTTCTTTATTTCATATAACTTTGGTTAAAGATCTGATAATAGTTATTTGCAAATAAATGCAGTACAAATTCAGAGAAATTCAGAATAAGAACAGTAAAGAAACACTGTATAAAAGTGTATGAGTCATGGATTATGAGTCTGCTTAGGCTCCATCAGTATGATGCCATTGTTTCAAAAAATAGATTACTATGAAATATGGGTCAACATGTTGATAAGAAGTTCAACGTTTATCGCAATGCAGCTAGTTAGTTAACTAACCTAGCTAACCTAACTTATGGGGGACCTTATAATTAACCTGATGAAGGCTAATGTTAGCTAGCACGTTAATAACATAACGAAGGCTAGCTACTGTAGTAGTCAAACATTTTGTTCATATCACAACAGCAACTGACACAGCACTGACACATAATATCTAGCCAATACTAATGTGTACATGTTGCAAAACAACGTTGCATAAGGTCCTTTATTCAAGAAATTAGGTTCATTGAGTAGGTAACAGGACAGACCTTCATTTAAATTGGTGCTGACATTTTGTTTATGTAAATTGTTAATGCTGTGATTCTAACCTACTATGAACAGATACGCCTATATAATTAGCCTAATTCACATGGATGAGATTAACTTTGTCTGATCAATGGACTTAAAATATGATAAACTTAAAACTGTCTTCCTTTATTATTTGATAATTACATTGAAAACTCATAATTACACTTGTATTATCACAAAAGCATAATAGATAATTTGCTGAACTATATCACAATAATGTGATGTTATATAGTAGTAATAAACACAATCATTTGCGTGGCAGTAATATGGCATCCTACTGTAAGTAACTTCCTGTCTATAGAAGTGAATGTCAAGCCAATGTGACCACAAATGATGTGGTCTTTTCCTTTTCCATATATTTGATCATACATACAATTGTGTAAAGTCTTGTACATTTCTTAGGCAAAAGCCAAGTATATACACCAACTATGACACAGTAACAGAAGACAGGTTTAACCTTGGTCTCTAATATGCATTTGTAATAAAATAAAATAATTGGTATAATCATAGACTAACTAGAAAAATCAGTGTAGTCATAACAAATGTTCAGGTATCCTCTGAATGGAGCTATCAGTGTAAGAGGTTTAGGATTATAGCAGCTCCTAGTCAGTGTTCAGAGAGAGATGTGAGTCTGAGACAAAGCTCAGTCACCAGAGAGAACTGCCTGGAGCTCTATAGGCTTTACTGCACACACATCTAGTAAATGCTGCAAGTTATGGCTGAGATAGCTTTTCCACGGTAAACAAATACCTAATTTGCAGTAAGGAGTATGACTATGTCTGGGCATGTATTTGCAGGCAAAGGGAACCCAAACATAAACAGTAGCTATAGGTATCTAAGTTTTTTGGAAAACAGGCTATGCTCTTTGCCATATGGTCCTCCCCTTTTATCTTGTTTGCTGTTTTATATAGAGATATATTTTCCAGGAAGGTCTGCTTTATGGACTGAAAATACAGGGAAAATAGGGGAGATAGCTTTTGCGGAAAGACCTGTGGGCCGGATTCAAATGTAACAGCGGTATATTTAGTGTACCAGGGGCAGTGACTTAGACCAGTGGCTGGACCACCCTGGACCACTTTTTATGAAGATCCCTTTCAACAGCCAAATAACCCTTTTGTAACCTTTGTTTCTAATAGTGTATTGTTTTTCCTTTTCGGTGACATTAGGATCTCTCTCTGTCTCACTCTCTCTCACACTCTCACTCTCTCATTAGGAAATACTATCTGCTCTGTGAGGGTTACCTGTTATACCTGTTACACTGCCTCTAGATTACAGTCATCAACAAAAGCACCTGGTTCATCTCAACATTTACCATGAAAAATGCCTTTTAAATCTACTACTGAATAAAAAATGGATTGTGCTCTCTGTTCCAAAAAAATCTGGGAAGTCAGAATCAGAAAGGGTTTTAATGCCAAGTAAGTTTCACAACAAACAAGGAAACTTATTTGGCAATAAATCAATAGTAGTATAAAGATCATGACTACAGTATGTTCCTTCCACTATAGAAAACAGTCTTTTATAGCTAGCTTTCCATATCAGTGACTTGACTTTTTCATTCATAATGCTCACTTTCAAAACATTATTCTGGACTCCATTCAAAACCTCTTTAATGAAATGCAAAAGCTCTGCAAAAACTGTTTCAATTAGAAGGCCTTAACAATAGCTTAATGCTGCATAGTTTTAGAAATGTCTCTAACTCACAAAAAAATTCATTATAAATTACTAATGCTTAATTATCAAAGGGGGAATAGGGTTTGAAAATATTGGAAGGCCTTTTAAATATACTAACAATATAACTAACTATAAAATATGACTAACTATAAAACATTACCTTTCTTATCATTTTAAAATAAATATGACAATACTTAGTGACAGTACAAAATTTGCACCATTTCACCGAACCGCAACACCAACTGATCAACCCTGTGTCCTCTGAGCCACACAGCCCTTCAACTGCCCGCAGGCTCTTCTCAACTTCCCTTAAAAGATAAAAGTAATTGCTTCCCTCTGTGACCAAGAGAAACTAGTCCTGCTTCAATTCTACAAAACTATTTAGCATCTGTTCATATTTACAGCTTTGCTATAAATCCACCTAAGAACATCACAGCAAGATGTACCATTGTTGCAAGGCCAAGACTCCACTGTCTGGCTTCCCGAACTGTTACACCACTCCCACAGACATTAGTTTCTTCTGCACAAAGTGTCTAGATCTGACAGCCAGTTTCTTGACTGCAAAAACTAAACGTTCTGATTGATTTCTGAGACCAATCATCCATCTGACTGATTGATGGTTTGCGCCAGGGGTGAATTCGAAAATTGGTATTGGCTTTGATACTCCATTTGGTTATGGTTGATCCAATAATAGATACTGTGAATACTTTGTTTTGCACAACAATGCCCCTCTTTTGGACATCGCCTAAACAACAGCAGTGGAAGGAGTTTCTGACTGAAATATGCAGTGAACAATAGCAAAGCAGTTCCAGGCGTGAGGCAAAGGCTCGTTCTCATCATTAGCCGTACCCTATCCTCATCCACAGGCCATTTTGTCTCAGCACAAATGTAGCCTGGCATTGTAACCATTCAAAGTTGACCTATCATTCCGTGGGAGTGACCAAATTAAGTATTTCCGTGAATCCCAATCTAGCCCCTCTGGCTTATGCACTTGGTTGGTCTGCCTCGTAATGTGTTGCTGACAAAACTCACAGGGTGATTTCCAGAAAGTGGTAAGGAAAATCAATAAATCCATCAACTTCAGGACACACTTGTGAAATAAACAATGCAATTCATGTTCCACTTTTAATGAATGAAACAGGCATGACACACAAGTTAACAAATCCCTCCTGACCATTTAAGTGGTTACTTCATATTTTACATGCGTCAAGGCGGGATATCAGACATGAAACAAATGCATGTTATATCAGTAGGCACATCTACCCTTTACTTTGTGTTGAATCGTGAAAGCTCAAAAATAATGTGGTGCCTCATGTGGTTCAACTGGAGGGTCTAATGAGAAACACTACTATGATGAACATTTTCACTCCCCTGGAGGGTCTAATGAGAAACACTACTATGATGAACATTTTCACTCCCCTGGAGGGTCTAATGAGAAACATTACTATGATGAACATTTTCACTCCCTCAGGTTGGTGAAACGTGGTCGGGACGCATGTGAATCCACAAATGGAGGCTTTCGGGTGGAGAGGAGGGAGTGGTCCATTTAGGATATAGTATTTGTGAAAATACAGACATGGCTCCAAATTGAGCAGAATTTCTGACATTTAACCATGTAAATGAACACCTGGACACTATATCCATTCTAGTCTAAGCCCAAACCATCATATTACAAAAGAGAAGCTAACCAGTTGGCAGGCTACAACACTAAATGCAATGCTCCTTTCATAAATGACCAAGATATAGATCAAAATAAATATGTTTAAATCAAGCAGCAACTGCATTGCTTGCTAGTATAGTGTATAGACTCAGCTGCTCTGTACGCTCAGCTTTCAATCCCATAACAACGTTACTGGCAACTGGTGATAGCATGGGTGCACAAGACACATGGGGAAAGGTGTGGGGAAGATGATTGGTTTGTAGTATAAGCAGATTAAGCCAAATAACTATTGCAGCCTGTCTAACGAAGGCCAAGTTTGATGCATTGTTCCACCAGACATTCCACACATTTGGCCAGTATTGTTTGGGAATGAGAATTGTTGTACCCGGTCTCCCCAATGCAAATAACATCCCGTACTTAACACACTTCATCTTATCTCCTCACAGAGAGTGTGAGTTGAATGAAGTGATGTAACTTTACACATAAACATCAGTGACGAGTCAGCCTGCAGGGAGGTCGTCAAGCGCCTGGCGGCATGGTGCGCTGACAACAACCTGGCCATCAATGCAAAGAAAACCAAGGAGCTCATTGTGGATTACAGGAAATCTAAAGGCTGCAGTCACGCCCCAGTTCTCATCGATGGCACTGGGGTGCAGCGTGTCCAGCTTCAAATTCCTGGGTGTCCACATCTCTGGGGATCTCTCCTGGTCTCTCAACACTTCAGCCCTGGTCAAAAAGGTGTGCAGTGCCTGTACTTCGTATGCCTGTCTTCCAAGATCCTTGTCAACTTTTACCGCTGCACAATCGAAAGCATTCTGACTAACTGCGCCACAGTGTGGTTTGGTGGTTGCTCGGTAGCCGACCGGAAGGCCCTGGCACATCACAGGTACCCAGATCCCAGCCATCGTAGACCTCCAGCACAAGCGGTGTCTGCGGAGGGCACGCGGCATCACCAGGGACCATTCACATCCATCCTACAAACTGTTTGCCCTCCTACCATCAGGCAGGCGGTACAGGTCTCTTCGTTCCCGCACCTGCAGGGTCAGGAACAGTTTCCATCTTCTGTAACCCTGCTGAACTCTGACCCATCACTAACCATACCCACCCTTTGTACTACTGGACTCTGTCACTGCCATACAAAGTCTGATAAGGAAGTTTTCAGTTGTCTACAGGTACGCGTCATTGCTGCTATTCCTGTATTTCATTTGCAAATGCCGACTTGCACCTTAAAATTGCCTTCACTGCACATTTGGAACTGCCACTGTACTTGCATTTTCAATTGTTACATACATGTCTACCTCAGGAACCTCATTGCTGCTATCCCTGCATTTCAGTTGCACATACTACCCTACTCCTTCAATTTGCTTCAATTGCAAATTCAGAATGCCATTGTTTTTTTTAGAATTGCCACTTGTACCCGCACAACAATTTATCCCACTTTTACATACATTATACTTAGTACTTGCTATATTTAATGCATTAGCATTAATTACACATCTATACATTCCACTTGTACATACATATACTTAATACTTGTTAATTTTCTGCCCTCTATTTCCACTTCTGGTTAGACACAAACTGCATCTCGTGGTAATGTACTTGTACTAGGTCAGTAACAATAAAGTTGAATCTAATCTAAAAACCATGAACATCAGTTGAAACCAGTGCAGAATCACTGTAAGGGCCACACACTAAGAGACTATACAAAGTGGTTTTAATATGCAAATTATATTTAATGAAAAGCATAAAATCGTGTGGATTCAAATGGTTATTTGGTATTTTCCACCGCACACTTGGCCAACATCGTACTTTGCCTTGTACACGATACATACAATCAAATATCACAAGTTCAGGAAACCACATAATTCTGTAACTCGAACCTTTTTACAGATCCTTAAATCTAGTGATAATGTGTTTCCATCTTGTGGGCGGAATGTGAGAGTCGGTGGTAAATTGAGCAGCAGTAGTGGAATCACCTATATGCCGTGCTAGTCATACGATAAAGAGTTTAGCCTGTGCTGTGTGTAATGAGCCCATCGTTACGGACGCTAGTAGCGAGTCGTCAGCCGTTGAGGGGCCGGACATCCCAACATCCCCCGTCTCCCAGATCGCACTTCACACATCCATCATCCTCAGCATATAATCATACCTCTGAAAATGCTGCTTCAATGGAGTCTCGGGGTTCCGCTCTTGTGCGTTGACAAACCCGCGAGGAAATTACTTATTTATCATTCACGGCCGGGTGATTGTGGAGCATCGGTGTCTCTCTAGTCTTTAGATTGCGTCTCAGAACCCCCCCCCCCCTTCATTCTTCCTTGAAACATAAAACTACGGTGAAAAGCATGTTGCCTTGATAATTTCCCAGGGGTGAGGCCCATTGAACACTTATAGGATGCGTCTAATTTGTCTGGAAATGTGTTACAGAGGTTCTCAAAAAGTCTGGGTGGTCATGTTTAGTTGCACATGAGATCTCAACATAAAGCTTTCAACACTTCATTCTCTAGAACGTTGGACTGGAAAATTTGGCAAGATATTAGAAATGTAGTTAATTTTGACTGGCAGCATCAAACAGGCCCTTAAACACAAAGTGTTAAGAATCTACTTGTTGCTGTTTTCCCAGATAGACTCCAATAATATTTCTATAACGGATGGCTGATCAATGTTTTCATTAACCTTGGAAGGAAAATGAAGATTGCAATGGTCCTCTTTTAGTCTAATTGGAGGGTTTTGCCCACAAAAAAGTCAGACTAACAGCTTGGATAAATACACTGAATCAATATGCAATTAAAAAACAAACAATGGTATTGATAGTATACTAAAGATTCCTGAAAGTCAGCCAACCAGGACATTAAAAACAAGTGAGAAATCAATACATAATTAATAAAATCACAGACCAGTGTAAGACAATAGCAAAACCCCCCTTCACCACTCCTTAGTCACAAACTTTATTATAATCCCATCCAATATAAACCAAATAATACATTTTATCCACATAATGTTTCCATAATTGACAGATATTGGTCAGAGAGAGCTTTGTCTCAAGCAAAAAGCTAACTAAATTCTAAGGGGGCTTGAAAGCCTTCCAAATGTGTGTCAGTTCTGATGTTGTATTTTCCCTTAGATGTCAGATTTCTGCTTAACACAGTCGGACACACACAACGGATGGGAGGCTCTAGATGTGGATGGACCATGTGTCAGCAACACCAGACTCATGAATACCCCATTCCTCATTCCAGCCTCCAAAACGGTTGGTATTGACAAAAAGAAATCGGTCTCAAGAGATAGAAAATTACTGCGGCATCTCTTTTATAGCTTTTGATATTAACACCGTTTGAAGAACCCAATCAGCCCAATGTCCCCTGGCACACAAGACACTGATGCAGACGATGCATTAGCATGAGAAAGCTATAATGCCAACACAAAAACACTAGATCACATTTCTCTAGGGGCCCCAAAAATGCTAAATCTAGAGCCCATTTCCTAGAAAGTCCCCTAAGACTCCCTAAGGTTCTCCATAAGAACACCCATCATAGTAAATCCTTTTCCTGCATCCCCCAGAAGAAATCTAACCTGTCTGATAGGATGTTGGTGTTCTAACTACAAGTGTGTTCAGAATGACGGCAGACTGATGATTTCACCTCATTACACAAAAGATAGTTTCGTAACAATGAATAAAAAAAAAATCAATCTGAAAGAGAATTAGGAAGAAAGTGATCCGCTCCATCATTGTGTCAGTCTGGCTATCAATATGAATCTAACAGAACTAACAGCAATTCTGACTTTTTTGATAATTGCGTTTCTGACTAAATGAAATAGTGCACGAGGTGAGACACGACCGACATACTGATAACTTGGCTGATATGAGCATGGGAAAGAGATTATAAAACAAGTGATGGAGATTATGCAAAGCTAGCGAGTCCATTAGAATTTCTCAGACAGTTTTGTGCCTGGGAATGGCAAATTATGGGCTTCTTCCTCTGGGCACTGCTTGTGTGAAAAATAAATAAAGACCCTGGATTTTTCAATTAAAAACACGTTTTATATTACCCTAATAACCAAATGAATTGTTTTAACATACCCAAAACATAGTCCATCAAGCAATTTCATTCTCTCTTCTAGGACACATTGGGGTTATTAAAAACAATTATGTGATAATTGAAAAAATTAAATTGGGCCTTGAGGCTACTACCATCATTTGAATAAACATGCTCATATATGTAAAGGTAGGCAAACAAAATTGAAGGATTTAGGTCTATGGTTTTTAATGACTGACATATATGAGAACAGTACTGGGAAGTTCATGAAAATGTCAAGGAAGATGATCAGGTAATAATTGTGCATAGAAAAGAAGACGCATTGCATTGAACTTTCTATAACTTTTCCTACACAGCTTGTGAGCGTCATAGAGGGAAACAGATTAAACTCATGCAAGTATCTGAGGACAATCATATTTTAATTTAAGGGCTCATAATAGGTTATCACTTAAACCCTTCGAAAGCTAGAAATAGACATAGAAAGCACTCTGTATGTGGCAACCGCTAAATTGTGGATCAGTGAATAATTTTGTAACTGGTTCTATGAAGGAAGCGTCAGTGCAATCAGCAGAACTTTGAGCCGTCTGTAGAGATTTGTGCCGTTTGTATACTTTCATTTGTCAGTGGCCATTGACAGTGTCACGCTGAGTGAGAAGGCAGGCCTGAGGACCCTGCATGTGTGATCCATCACAGTCACAACTCGCAGTCACATAGTGAAACCAGGAGGGCTACAATCATGGCCTCACACAAAATCACAGACATGCTAGCATTATCCAAATGTAACCAGCATGACACTCAGGCCATGTCAATGGTCCCTCACAAGACAGAGTACATCTGGGCTTGGATTGCTTGGAACCGTTCGTATTCATGCATACCACCAAATTTCAGCTCTTTGGAAGCCCCATTTCAAACCAGCCAAATAACCACTCAGCTCCAAAACTACTGACAGGAAAATACAGTCTGCTCTCTGAATCCTGTGCAAGTGGATGACATACTTAGGAGGGTTCAATAGGAAGCATGTCATCCTCTGTGTTCCACGCGTCACAGAGAACAGTGGCATGGTACACATGGCATCAGTAACAGGGCCAGAAGGATGAGTTGGGGGGAGAGCTGCTGGGGGAGAATGAGCTGTCACAGAGGGAGGGCCAGACATGAACAACTTCACACAAGCAAATAAAGAGCCAGAATACCAGAAAAAGAATGCTGTTTTATGATCTGTACTACTTCCGTAGGCATGCGTGATTTTACAGGGCATTTAAGAAGCCCTGTAATGCCTCAGTGAAAATGTAGGCTATCCCAGCAGGTAGTCCAAATGTGCTAGAACGGTCTGACATTTAGGATTTTCACTTCAAAAAGCTAAAAATCTGAATAATTATAGATTGCAGAGGCTCATGAATAATAGCTGACAATGAGGGAGATATCTCTAGCAAATCTTTAAGAAGGAGCCTTATTGAATATGTTAGAGGATTTGCTTATTAGAGCATTGTCTGCCTCTGGAGAAAACCTCACAGATTGGTGAGTGAGACTGGTGAGACAATTATTAATATCCATAATCAGAACACTATCTAAATATAGAACCCTGTTATCCAGTTGGCCTTGATAAATGTGAATAAGCCACCAGGTGAAAAGGGTTACCGACAGACATCGTAGACATGAGATCAGAATGGTCTGCATCTCAGACACACTGTCTAAAAGAATACTCAAACAACAGCCAATTCAACTGAATGATTATTTCACATTGAAGCCACGCAGACATTCGCAATGGGGTCAAGCCAAGCAGCGTGTTACTATTGTACAGAACACAGTTGAGATGAGACTCCATAATAAACAGAGCATATACTTCTGTCCCATTCCTTATACCTATGCACAGCTGAGACCAGCGCATATATCATAAAGGTAATCTATCCCTGTCTTACCTCACAGGGCAGGAAACATTAATAGGACATTTCATTTTGCTGGATGGGGGGGGCTTAACGGGACTATGACTGCAGACGACAGCCTATGTGATGCTGTATGAACTGCAGGAGCCACCTGCCTCTGTTTCAGCTGGCTGTCTGTTTTCCTCTGGTCTTCACGGTGATTGACAGTTGTGGGAAAGCAAACAAAGCAATGCAATCAACCAGGAAGAATAGATGTGGGGGACCTATCGACATGCAGCAGGTTCCAATAGGAACAGGAACTGAACCAGAGCAGGGCTGGACTTTTGTACTCAATCTTGAATGGAACAGCAGTGGACAAAGTGACATTGTCTTTGTATTGTTGCTTTGCTTGGTTGGAAAAAACAGGTGTGTCATGTTTATATTCAAAGCCTCAGTCAACAGACTTGACTGAGGAGACAGACTTTGTACAGAGAACACACATGAACATTATAAAGTGCTGGAGAATATAGACTGAGCACTCAGTCCAGATGCCCCCCTCCTCTGCACACAAATGTTGAGCGTCAAAGTCTGCTAAATAACTTGAGTGTAAATGTCAAGGGCATCAAGACCAGCAGGAAACACATATTAAACATGTATTGTAAGTACTCATGACAATAAGTCACTTTGGATGACAGCCTTAGCTAGGTTTCATATAGTATTGTATTAAACTTCATAACCAAATCTGGTTACAAATGTTGGATTGAGAATAAATAGCTGAAAAATGTTGCTGGGACTAAGCAAGATCTTGTGGCCTCTGAATAGGCTTAGCAAGTTGTAGATACTGGTGACAAGTAACTTGTCTTGACCCACATCTGCATTACTTGTTTTGTATGAATGTAGTCAACCCAGTAGAGCATGGAGTGAGCTGCAGTGTTTACCTGCTATATAAATGTGGATGAATTATTGATGTTTCTCAAAGAGCTGTTTGGTACATGATTGTATGTTTGGACATGACTTGAAACTGAATTGCCAGAAACAATACCCAAGGTAGGCGGGAAAACAGTCTGATACTCAATGTACCTGTTTGTATGTGTGTGTGTGTGTGTGTGTGTGTATGTGTGGCCTATCAACATAAAGCATGCTCCCCACTGTAATGTCCCTCTTGGTGTAACTTCTGCAATCACTTACCTTTACATCTGTGTGAACACTGGGGGTTTACAGAGGAGTCTGAGAAAACATTGCAAAAGCTGTGTCAGAATGGCTGTCTGGAATAAATCCAATACTGCAAAACCATTGATTTTCATTTTGATCCTTGTTTTAAACCATGTAAATGCAAACTCGTTCCTACGACGTTTCAAGTATTAAAGAGAATTTATGAGTAATACCCACATGGACTGTGGTTGGTTGAAACCTCAAGACAATTTATTTTTTGGTGGTTTCTCCGATATATCCAACATTCGGATGGTATTGCTTTACTGCCGAAATACATTGAAAAGGTACTAATTAGAGAGCAGCAAATCCCACCCGCAATGTCATTGATCACACCTGTTGCCGTTGCTTCGATTAGATACATGTCATGGCAGCCACTTTCACTGGACTTTAAATGTCGAGCTGAAACATATCTCTGCTATTTTGCGCTGCTATTATTCACAATGGTTCCTCGAATAAGGCGCGTAAGTAGGCAAAGGTCTCCGTTTAATAAGAATGGTTTCCATTTAAACGTTATTATTGATAATGGGCAGATACGTCGTATTTTATGTTTTGAAAACAAATACATCTGTAATCCGTTTTAGGCGGCTAAACCTAGGCCAGAAGCCTCAAATAACCCGTACAACTTGAGGTCCAAACTGTCAGTGAAAGTGCTCAATCTCACCTTGCCGGAAGAATGTAAAGTATCCAAGGTAAAACTGCGTCTTGGCAGATGTTTTGATATAGTTCGTAATCCTGGAGTATAACAATGACGTAATTCTATTTGTGGGTGGTCTGTTAACGAGACACTCGCCAGCAGCTCCAACAGCACCTGATGTAAACGTCGTCCATATGACAGACCAGATGCACGGCGAGGCAAAACGTACCTCAATTATGGAATAGTCTGGGTCACTGTAATGTACTTATTTATCCATCATCTGAAATGATGCATTGAGTTTGAATTAAATTCCACTGACTTTGATGTCCCCATAGCCCGTATGAATAAAAATGGAATTCGGAGTGACTTATGCGAAAATATTGAATACAAGTCCTTGCAGTTTATAAAATGGGGTTGGGGCGCTATGCATCTGTCTGCATAGATATTCAAACACCTACAAATTTGTTACACATCAGGGCCGGTTCTAGGGGGAAGCTGGAGGGGGCATTGCCTCCTCATATTTACGTCTTACCTCAAACAACAAACAAGAAAAACGTTTTTTCACTCGTTGACCAATGAGAAAAAAATTACATTTTCAAAATGATTTTTCTAATCTGATTGTCTGGTTCGACAATATAAAACTGAGCCTGCAGTCTGTCTAATCAGTTGTGTTACTGGTTTTGTATTGGAAACGAATACATTAACTTTTAGACCATATTTTTTGTGGTAGATTGTGTGCAGTATTGCGGGACCACTCGTCCTGGACGAGGGCTTTGATAGATAATTATTAATTTGGGCAACTCTGCCACACACGTGTGTCTAGCAAGCTACTAGTTTGCTTGCTATGTGCGTTGACTGAATGAGGTTGATTACAGAGGCGTCGCTCGGATCACAATACATTCGGGGCTTAGACCCGCCCCGCCCGGGACAGAAAGGGTTTTGAATGTACATACGGAAAATGTCGATGTACATGCTAGCGGCCTACACGTTTAAATTGTCATAATGCGCGATCGGAATTATAGATGAATAGATCACTGGCTATTTATTTTTATTTATTGTTTTGTCAATTTGAGATCCAGGGCTATAGCCCCGGACGCCCAGGCCTAACGACGCCACTGGTTGATTATAAGTGGTTTGCTAGAATAGACATTTCATTAGGAATATGTACTGATTTTTTTTGTCCCAAAGCCACGTAGCACCTTTGCTGATTTCGAAATGTTAGGGCGCAAGTGGCGCCCCTGTTTCACGGCCCAACACGTCGCGTTTGGCCGCTAGCTTGTCTTCACCCTCGCTTCCACCGTGTTACAGAAATTATTCAAGCATGGGCTGAACATAAGCGCACCCTCGCAGCCCATTCAGTTTGGTCAACCGGACCTGGTATGGTGAAAGACCATGGCTGGAGTAATCCGTTAACCTGGACGCACAAAATGATAGAGATGTAATTTTTACAAAGCAAGGGTTAACAAATTGGAAATAAGCACTAAGGCTTGAGTTTCAAGGCAAATGTTGGGAATATTTAAAGTGTTTAAGAATGGCTAAAGCAAGGAGAATCACAAAAATACACTGCTCAAAAAAATGATCACCAAAATCACACATCGGGTCACAATGAACAAAATATATTGTAGATCAAAATCTTTACTGTACAGTGTAATTCATTAGAACAAAACAACGGTCAAGGGAAAGCAAAATCACCAACCGATTGAGGGCTGGTTTCAAACTAACAAGTAAACAGTTGAAATCACATGCTGTTCCGAACTTGCGTGAATTGCATCAAGGCAACTCATAATGTGACTCAGTAGTGTGTATGGCCCCCACGTGCCTGTATGCACTCCCAGCAACGTCTGGGCAAGCTCCCGATGAAACGGCGGATGGTGTCTGGATCAAGGCATCAGGACCTGGATCAAGGCATCAGTGAGTTCCTGGACAGTCTGTGACGCTACTTGGCGACATTGGATGCACCGATACATAACGTCCCAGAGATTCTCAACTGGATTCAGGACTGGGGAATGTGAGGGCCAGTCAATGGCATCAATGCCTTCGTCATCCAGGAACTGCCTACACACTCTGGCCACATGAGGCCAGGCGTTGTCCTGCACCAGGAGGAACCCAGGGCCCACTGCACCAGCGTAAGGTCTGACAATGGGTCTGAGGATTTCATCCCGGTACCTAACAGTGGTCAGGGTACCATTGGTCCGTGCGACCCTTCAAGGATATGCCTCCCCAGACCATCACTGACCCACCGCCAAACCGGTCATGCTGGATGATGTTGCAGGCAGCATAATGTTCACCACAGCGTCTCCAGACTCTTTAACGTCTGTATGGTGCTTGGCTGTGAGCACAGATCCCACTACAGGACGTCGGGCCCTCATGCCACCCTCATGGAGTCTGTTTCTGACAGTTTGGTCAGAAACATGTATACCAGTAGCCCGCTGGAGGTCATGTTGTAGGGCTCTGGCAGTGCTCCTCCTGTTCCTCCTCGCACAAAGGAGCAGATACCGGTCCTGCTGCTGGGTTGATGCCCTTCTACGGCCCTGTCCCGCTCTCTTCGTGTAACTGCTTGTCTCCTGGTATCTCCTCCATGCTCTTGAGACTGTACTGGGAGACACAGCAAACCTTGTGACGGCACGTATGGATGTGCCATCCTGGAGGAGCTGGACTAACTGTGCAACCTGAATGGGCTGCAGGTACCGCCTCATGCTACCAGTAGTGACAAGGACACTAGCAAAATGCAAAACTAGAGAAGAATCAGTCAGGAAGGATAAGGAGAGAGCAACTGTCTGTGGCCACCACCTGTAAAACCATTCCCTTTTGGGGGGTTGTCATGCATTTGCCTCTCCAGTGCACCTGTTGTTACTTTCATTTGTACCAAAACAGGCGGCATTGATTCACAATTGCTTATGCTTCCTAACTGGACAGATGATATCCCTGCAGTTTAATTGACTTGGTGTTATACTGTGGTGATTGTTCCCTTAATTTTTTGAGCAGTGTATATACTGTATATTTTGAAAGATAACTATGAAAGATGATGCCCTAAGTGGGGAGGTGGCAAAAATATTAAAAAAGGTTCTAACATTTATAAATGGTTTAATGTCCAATTTGTCATTATATGACATTATAACCATTACCCTAACATCCGGTCTCCAATGCCCCATCTGCGGACGAGTCTGTGGCTCACGCATCAGCCTCCACAGCCACATGAATTGGCACCAGCGAAGACAGCGCTAAACCCCCCCCCTTCACCTCCCCGGAGCAAGCGTCATCGGATACGATGGACAGCTAAGAGACTGGAACCATTATAATATCCTTTCATTCTTTAAATGATCAGAAAATATTAATTAACTTTCAGGCTGGATCATGTTGTGAAACTGGGCATCACTGAAACATTTTCCATTAGACAATGCTTAAAAGAATTTGGGGAAAGCTGCCGATAGCCATATATTTTTACATCACATACTATATAGTGGAGAGAAAAAAATCCTGCCCCCCCAACATTTCCCAATGCCCCTTCAATCAAAGCAGTCTAGAACCGGGCCTGGAACACATGTTGAAGACACAGTCATATGTAACCTATGCAAGTATATTTTGCATCGGCCCCGTCATGATGCTATAGCTGGCACACCTTTGGTTACAAGAGTAATTTAGTTTGAATAATTGTCACCAAACTGGCCACACGGGAGGGCACTACACCATTAGTGGTGCAGACATGTTTACCGATGCCTTGCTGTAATACTGTTCTTTCTGTTCCTTCTAGTCATGTCAATGTAGGTACAGTATGCCTATCGAGTATTGAAAAATATGATTACATAACGACTTACCCGTCTTAACACTAAACGTTGCTTTACCTTAAAGAGCTATTTGTTTTTGTAGTTTTCGTCAGTGTAATTGATATCAAACCAAGGGATGGGACAGCTGCTGAAACACTCAAGATTCTGCTTTTTAATGTTCAATTGAATAGACCAAGGGAGAAGACCAAGTTTCCTCACCAGGAAAACCAGCCACTTCATGCATCCTAAGGTCCAGGATGCCTTTGGGAAATGCTGCAAACAAACTGACCGAATATTCCAAAGGATTAAAAACAAATGTAAATATTGCTACTTATTAATGTGTGCACATATTACTATAAATGAAATTGCTTTCATGAAGCCATTTTTACATATATGGTGTGGTTATGTGTTTGGGTGAAACTTTTAAATAACTTCCCACATTAAATTTTCTGAGAAACAGACAGGTGTCCATGTCCAACCAACTCAACGTAAGCAGAGCACTAATGAAAGAGCCCATGTCAGTCTTTCAAAGGAGGGCAAGGAAAACATAGGAACAGGCAACTGTGAATTTGTCAGAATGGTGAGATTTCAACAGAAACATCTGACGCTAATCCAATATTATCAATCTCCACTGAAGCTCCATGGTTTTGTCTATATCAGTTTCACTATTTAGGAGATTTCTACACTTCTGAATATCGTTCTTTAGGCCAAGCCCATTCCAGCCATCTCTGAGGATCCATTGAGGCAACAGACCACTCGGGACAAGGGGCCCAATATGTCGCAGACCTTTTCACACACCCTGCTCAACATGCCAGATGTGGACATTGCGGACAACGTCTTGATGGGCAGTGACTACGTGAAGGACATTTATGCACATCTAAGGAAGCTGGAGGTTTTCAAATTTGACTCAACTGTCATGTCATCTTTGTTCTGAGCCTAATCTCATTTCATGTCATTTGGATTTGGCTTCCAGGAAAGCGGAAACACCCATTTCCCCTTTTCACTACATTAATCATTATTAGTCAGGATCCTGAATGCCCCAGACACCTCTCTTAATGTCTGACAGGTTGCCATGGCTATCAAACCATGTTATCTGGAGGGCCGGGATGTGAGCGGTAGCATGCGGAGTGCTTTAGTAGACTGGCTGGTGCAGATTCAGATGCTGTTCAGACTACACCAGGAGACCCTCTACATGACTGTGTCAATCATTGACCGCTTTCTTCAGGTATTACCAAACACAACTGAAGCGTTTGTCTTTATTTATTTTTTATTTGAAGTTTGTTAAATTTCTCTTAGGACAATCCGGTTCCAAAGAAGTATCTTCAGCTGGTTGGTGTCACTGCGATGCTCATTGCTTCCAAGTATGAGGAAACATGTCCTCCTGCGGTTGAGGACTTTGCCCATTCAACAAACTTCACATACTCCTGTTCTAAGATCCGCTGTATGGAGAGGACTATTCTGAAAGCCCTGAACTATGAACTGGGACGACCACCGCCAGTTCACTTTCTGAGGAGTGCTGCGAAGGTTGCCTTGGTAGGTTTCGGAATTTCTGAAACTAGTGACTTGCTACATACTGCCGTGCCATCACTGACCATCAATCTAACAGTTCCCATTGTTCAGTGACACGTTGTGGCAAGGAATGATCTTGAAGGTGTACAATCTTACCTTGCCCAGCTGGATCCTGTCGGGCATGGGCTGGCTATGTACCTCCTGGAGCTGACACTCCTGGACTATGACTCAGTCCACTATCCACCATCTCTCACAGCTGCTGCAGCTGTCGCGTTATCATCTAGGATCCTCCATGATCCTTCTGCTCATTGTGAATGGGTGAGTTCCGATCACTGGACAACAGTTTGACCAATATGACTTATTTTTATAATTCCAGAAGAAGGTAATCATAGAGTGGTAAGTGCCATGGATACAGCAGTGTATTCGTAACAGAACTGACTGTTACTCTGTAGACTCCAGCCTTGCAGTACTCCACTGGCTACACGGAGCTGGGTCTGTTTCCTGCCATGCAACGCATTGCCAAGATGCTGGAGAGCCTGAGTGACGACAGAATGGAACACACGGTGAGCCCCCGCACGTTGATTACGTATTGCCCAGTGATGTACAGCGTAGCCACCACACTGCATGGTTTTAACTGAAACCTTTATTTTCCTCTCTAGTCAATCAAGTTGAAGTACGAAAGTGTGAAACTACTAAGGGTCAGCTGTCTTCCAGAGGTGACCTCTACCAGGGTTAATTCTCACATTCACAAGCTCTCCCTGTTGAGGTGAATGACTTCACCCCTGTTTTCAGCACTTTTTAAACATTTTTTTTTTTTCCCAATAAATGTTTTCGGTGTTTTTATTAACAGAAACACCTGTGATTTGTCTGGGTGGTGAAATGTTAAGCACCATTTGGCTCCACATCAGATATGCCTTTGTGAGAACAAAGTCAAACGGGTATTGGGTGAGATAGGGAATGACTTCACCTGTCTCCAAGTACGTGGCAAGACTTCAGGATAGAAAATAGATGTTAGTATTAATCTTCAATATATGAAGCTGCTGCTGCTGCCTCTGCCTTCCCCAGGGGCCTTTCAGGGTTAAACCTGAGGCAGAATGTTGTGCTCCATGCCTGAGGGTGTGAAGTTATTAAAAAGAAATACTGCTTCATAAAAATCCACTGTGCTGCATCCCAGGCTTATGTTGCTGTCCCTTTTTTCCATGGCGGCATTTACCCAGGCAACTTTTTTTCCCCCTCACTAATACGTACATTGAAATAAGTGAAAGATGGACATTGGGCAGCCATCTTACCACATTTGGTTTTGAGACAGTGAATAAAGGCTGTTGGCAGTTAAGGTCATGAAATGAGGACTCCAGAGGCCAAAAGGTAATTGTAGCATGAGCGTCCCCATTGGACGTTCACCATTAAACTGGTGACTTCCTCGGGCAGGGATATTCAAATATGTCCCTCGAAGCCACTTCCACTCCATTTTTTTTCATTACAACCCCCTAATCAGGGATTTATTTAGACATGGAACACCAGGTGGGTGCAATTATTAATGAGGTAGAACAGAAAAACAGCAGGCTCCGCCCCTAGGAGGGTAAGAGTTGAATACCCATGCCTTAAAGGTTCAGTAGCACACGATTCCATTACATGGGATCAGTCACGGAATTACACTTGATTTCTATAACTCCAGGTGGCCAACTTTGGCTATATACTTGTTCAAACACTCCCTTTCAGTTGTACTAAATGCAGACAGCCTCAGTTTCAGGGGTGAAAATCTGATATCAACTTTGGAGGGGACAATTGCATGACATTTTCTCAAGCAATTCTTGAGGGGGACTCAAATTAGTGCTGTAATGCTGTTTTAGTTTGCGCCATCAGTTTGCTCGCTAATGTAGCGCTGCAAATTCAGCTAGTATTGTGTGTGAACCATATCAACATAAAACAAATTTACTGAATTAAGCTCACGTTGGCTACGTGCATTGAGCGCATTTCAGACGGTAGACACGAACACTGTCACCTTGCCAGCTAAGGAACACTACATACATTGCATTGCAAGCTTCTGTCATTGACTCCAATTTAAACAGCTGCAAACCGGTTGGTATTACTATAGCTAACCGCTAGCTAACATAAAGTGTGAAGGCTAACGACTAATGAGGAAATAAGTATTTAAATCTTTCTGGTCTACAAGTATCTCATATTATCATCCTTAAAGTTCCTAAGTAAGAAACGTTAATTACAATAAATATCAGGACAGTAGGCTGTTATTTAGCTGTCAAGTGATTATTATATCTATTGATAGCCTACTGTAACTGTGGACTCGATTAAACTGATCAGATTTATTAATCATCTTGTTCTCATGGTTCTTTTCATCCCGCGATCACCGGAAGGAACGACAATGACTAAGGAGAAGATGGCATTAGTCTTTTAATCTTTTGGATCTCTGAGTCTCTCATTTATTATCAGCCTAATAGACCAATAAAGGTATGTGGTCTATTATCATCTATTAGATTAAAATAGTAGTAGTAGTACATTTAATACGGAAGACTCATGAACGATATGAGTCGAAAGATTTGTTCTTTTTACTGAACGATTCGAAAAGATCCAGATCAGTAAAGTGAATGGGGGGGCAGTGGATCAAAAATATTATGATGCAAAGGGCAGGGGGGTCGCAATCTTTTGAAACTTAAAAACGCACTATTGTGTGTGTGTGTGTGTGTGTGGGGGGGGGGGGGTCTTTAAAGCCCAGTCGCTAAAGGACCCCTGCACACTGTCTTATCAAGATCTGAGAATGTTTTACAGGTGTAAACAATCAGGGGTGTAGCACAACATTCTGGGCCCTGTACATAGGCGGTCTCTAAGGGCCACTCCCCTCTTTATTCAAGATTCAAACTTTTTTGAGGGCCGCTCTACACGTTAGGGCACTAGGCTATAGGCCTATACTTAGTACCCCCTTTCTCTTCAGTCAGACGCCACTGTAAGCAATCTGGTAATAGATCCACATTGCCCTTGTATAGGATATGGTAGGGCTACCATTCACAATACAACCTATACCAATCAAATCATCCAATCTCCTAAAATGGTTTAGCAAATAAGGCCGATTGGGGATTAGGTCTATGCTCTTCCCATTGATTGCAAAGTCAGCGGTCGTTTTTGGATGCATCAACCAACGGCTGATGGTCCTATAACAGTCATTGTAAGGCGTCAGTGACGTTTGAGTGGGGGAATTCATTTAGTGTTTACCACATGATCATCCGTGTCCTTGTGATGGGGCTGGAGACTTTGGGGAGATTTGTTTTACTCTATGCCTTAGTGCATGCAGTTCCTGAAAAAAGTACTGACGTAATTAGTACTGACGTCATTTAATTTTAATAAGTCTGCGAGTAGGATATTCAGTCCTATACGAGTTAAGGGATTACATTAGGTATGACTTTGATTCTCTTCTTGTGGGGCACTAGACCGATGCTCTTGAATGAAGCTTTGCGGTAGCGGAGGGTTGGCGGTGGTTCCATTGATTACAGCGCACCTGTCCCTCACTCGTAATTTTCAATGCAACGTAGGCTACAATCAGAAAAGAAAGAGGCCATCTGGAGACACTGTCTAGTTTGAGAGCAAGCCTTTTACACTTCCGTACGTGTGTGCTGACTAACCATGTTACAAACACGCTGTTGCCTACACATGGACATTGATGGAATGGGGGTGGAGTGGGCGAGGACATAACATGCACCTGAACACAAAGTAGCTTACCTCGTAAATGTAATCTATATTGCATTGAGCATGATGATGACAGACATCTTCCAAATGTATATTTTGAAGCAAACGTGGACAATGTAAAGAGCTCACCGGTAGTACAAGTAAAAGCAACCATTTAGTAGGCCGTCAATAGTCCGGTAGGTGGCAGTGAATGTTTTCAGATAAGAGGACAGGGAATCGTATGTATCCCAGGCTTGCACAAGCGCTCTCCGGTGTTGCGTAGCTGGGAGGACTCCGTACTGCCACAGAGAGCGCTCTGCTGTCAGAACGGTGGTGTCATAGAGTTGCGGGAGATCAGTAAAGTGCCTGTGACTGCGCTGGTCAGAGCAGTAGACCAACAGAACAGGAGCTGGAAAAACAGTCAGAAGCCAGTCGTGGTGAAATATAGTTATACACCGCTCGGAAAGAGAGTAGGATATTGGCAGAAAAGGTGGACCAACATTTTAAATAGACTTGTGAGCAATGCACTGGCAGCATGGCCAGATGGTTCAAGGAACACCTAGGATTCAAAACTACCAAAGCACCACCTCCGGCGCCCCCGAAACCGGACTACAGGCATTGTCATGCCACTGTGACCGGTGCGCCTGGCTACCAACAACCAAGCTCCGGGGCAACCTCTCTCTATCCAAGCCCCGCGCAACCGGACATTCTTGCTGCTTACAAACTACAAAAGGAACTGGACTTCGAAGATCCGTACAAGGAAGGCGGAAATATTTCTTTTGGAACTGGCCTTGGTTCTATCGGGTCGCCGGACATGAAGTATGGGTCCCCAAAACACCGACTTATAAAGGTGGAAACAATCGAAAAAAGCATCCCCACTCCGGGCAGTGGTGTCATAACACAAGCTGTTGCTGTTGGGAACGTAAAATCTCCCACTTCACCACCAGCTGAACATGATAATAAAGAAAAGGTAAGTGTTCTACAACATTCCATATAGGTTAATTAGGCTCTGTCATGGTATTATAACCAATACAACTTACTGCTTAGGTTTTTGAAATAATATTACAATGTTCAGCTAAGCGAGATTGTTCAGTTGATTTTGACATTGACATGTTCACATGCATTGGGTTACTACAATTGTAAGGCCTGGTGAGTCAGACCCGTTTCATCTGGGGTTCATACAGAAAATACATCGTTGAAACAGGCCGAACTAGTTCTTTCAAGAGTTTTTCAAAGTTTTCAGTGGCTCGGTCTGTTAGGGAGAGAGCCGCAAACAGATTTGTAGCCTACACATTTTGCGTAGGCTTTGCAACGCAAGGAATTGGATTGAAATAAGATTTGTTACAGCCCTGTCTGTGTGCAGGTGAATGGAATATATGCTGTCATCAATTATGATGTTTAGCCTATAATACTGTCAGAAACTTGTTTTATTTACCTCAGTTCAACTAAATATTTCAATATAATGACATCGAGGTACAAATGGACAATGCACGTTTTCTTTCATTTGCCCTTAAAACAATAGAGCTTGCCTAATGTAAAAGTAAATGTTCTCGTGCAACTTGATCTGGGCAGGAAGGTGTCCAATTCATCAGTTTTACTCCAAAAATCCCAGCTAATCGTGGCTCTTACCCCTTTATCCTACAAATAATCCAGACCATGTCAATGTGACCCTCTTCTCCCCAAGTTAAATATACCCCTTTATAAATGTTCTAGGTACTCTATTCCTCCCTCTCAGAGGGTGTGGATACAGATGGCAAGAATACCTACATATTGTAGTTATCATGTGCCTTGAAGCCTAGTCCAAATGTAGGCCTTTCAGGAATACACACGTTCATTGGAAGAAACGAGAGTGACACTCAGTGTCATTAGGATTGTGTGTGAGATTCGTTAATGGAATGTACACGCCCCCTCCGTCAGCAGAGAATAACGTGTGTGTGTGTGTGTGTGTGTGTGTG
This sequence comes from Esox masquinongy, assembly GCA_016801175.1. Classification (NCBI taxonomy): domain Eukaryota; kingdom Metazoa; phylum Chordata; class Actinopteri; order Esociformes; family Esocidae; genus Esox; species Esox masquinongy. Next base: position 25,835 of record JACXGI010004225.1, read on the forward strand.
TGTGTGTGTGTGTGTGTGTGTGTGTGTGTGTGTGTGTGTACAGAAGTATTACCCAACGCTGCCAAAACTCGTACTGCATAACACCATCTACTAGTCCCTGTTCTGAAACACTAACAATCTACACCAGCCTGGTATTTGTTTACTCAACTGACAAGCTCATAGTTTTTGGTTAGAACCCAGCCAAAACCTTAGGCTACTATACAAATGTGTTGAATATTATACATTTCTTAGTCCCATAAATGGGTTACTTTCTCAACATGCCCTGTGTAAGGTGTGTAGGGTGCTTCCAAGTCTGCCATTCAGATGGTTTTTCTATTTCAGTTCAACTAGTGGTCATAAAATAGGCCTGTTTGTAGTGTCATGTGGCAATGAGCAAGGTAGTTGGCCGGCCATTTAAAAGCCTGAAAAACCTTACCTTAATGACAGTGATTCTGTTTTTACATTTCTGAAAATAACATTGTCTTCAGTTGAATGTGATGACAGTGTTGTTTTGTATTGAACAATGTTCCAGGGCTGCCCATCAGATTAAAACTGAAAAATCAAGGCTTGCAGTTTCCTCCAGTAACTGACGGATGTTGGCTAATTAAACAATGAACACAATCTAATGTTAATTAGAGCGTATTTAGCCATGGCACTCTCAAGCAGGAAAATACTGTTTCCTCTGTCTCCCAGCCTCCCCCGTCTTTGCTGTGGGCTGGCAGCCAGGTAGATTATTCTGGGACCTTGCAGTCTCAAACATGAACATGATGAAATTGGATTGGATCAGTGTAAGGAATGAAATCCACAACTGGTGCAGTTAAAGTTAGACCGACTTATATGGTTGTCAGCTGAAATGTATGATATTCCTTTTTCAAATGACCGGCATTTGGAAACAAATAGTTAAGTTGTCCATGTTTTGGTGGTAGTTGTAACTAGGTCTTTGCAGTATAAAGGAGCTAGCCTCTGAAATTGTCAACAGGCAAGTTAGGATATGATTGTTCTTCAACTCTCTGCTGTTTATCTAGTCACAACTGAGATGTGTAAGGTTCTCACTGCCCTCATACTGTGAACATTCTTTTCATTTGGTTTCTCAATAAATCGTTGTCATTTTGTATAGCCACAAAGGATGGGGGTGTAGACAGTCTTGATGTGTCAGGCAGTTTCATCTAATCGTAATACTGCGTTTCCAAAATATCCTTCTGACGAGTTGTTTATTTCACAAGAAATTAAGATATTTAACAGTGTTGCTCAAGTTTTGGGCGGCAGGTAGCCTAGCAGTGGCGCATCTGGCCAGTAAACAGAAGTTTGCTAAATCAAATCTCCAAGCCAGGAAGGTGAAGAAATGCTTCTGGTTCTGAGCAAGGCTGTTAACCCTGATTGCTCTCAGGCCATTGCTTCAAATGAGAATGTGTTATCAGTCATTTTGCATTCTTTTTACTTGTAACAAAATAGGTGGTGACGTACTGAGACATTTCTTTCTTGGTTTATGCCTACAAAATATGAAACCCTTCATATTTGTTTGCAAATAAAATGAAACCGTACGAGATTCTAAATCACAATTCATGAGGACCATACAGGAAACTACAGGCTAGTGAATTGTGCAGTCTCTAGTGACTTGCTGAATGCTGACCACAGAGAGACAGATAAAGAGGACCGGACCACCGTCCTGTTACAGTGTTAGTACCATTGATGTTTTAATTACTTGACTAGTGGATGGTAATTATATAACTGCTTACCTAATGATCAGGCTGCCAATAGCCGATGCCACGCCGTCTAGTGTTTTGTCTAATCTCAGCACTCCAGAGCTCTTTCAATACGTTTAAATGAGTGGTTCAATGGTGGTGGTGGGGTGGGTCATCCATACTGATTTATGTATATTTGATGATTGCACAAAACCTAGGCTTGCGGTAATTTCCATTCCATGGACTCTATTGTCCACTTCCTGTTACGATGAGGAGCGTGTAGGAGCCAGCCGCAGGTAAGACCGCTGGCGTAATGTGTTGTTTTCCTGTTTCTAACAACAGGACTTTCATGGGAGAGTGTGGAGAGGGAAATGATCAATTATTATCCCGCTAATTAAAACGTCCCGTCATCTTGCAAGCACTTCCCCCTGGCCAAGCCTGGCCTCATCTGAGCAGTCCGTGCTAACTTCTCAAGGGCACAGCCGTGGTGTTGGCGGCTAGAAGTGTGTAAACATAAGCAGTAGGGCGTAACTGTCTCCTTGTAAAACCCTGGTGCCAAATGGAAGGCTGTGAGCCTTTATGGGTATGAATTCCTACATGGTCCTTAACCACCAGGAGTGCATGGGCTCTGACACCCCGGACAGTGGTGTCTTCTAGCCGGGTAAGATGGCCCACTGAAGCACTTGCTCTGTCAGCCAGTTCACACGTACTAGACTGTATGTATAGGAGTGATATAGGATCATTACCACACCACATGCTGCAGCTGTCCAACAGACATTCACTTGGACAGATTTATTGCCTGGTAATTTCCTCCTTTCCAATGGCCTGTAGCTTGGTGGTTCACCTACATCATAAGCGCCTATGGCTTTTAGTGTAGTGATGCCACCGGGAGGATAGTGTTCATGTGTTTTTTTGATACTTTTGAACCTTTTTTTTTTTTTTAATTCTCATATGTATTTCCTTTACATGCGTCTGTTCTCTACTGTACGTGTCCCTGTTTTTGGGAGTGTGTTAGTCCTCGTAGCGTCTCTTCAACGTGATTGCTGGCTACAAGTGGCTGTGGGCGGCCTGAGCCTCCCCAGTGCTTCCCAGCCCCGATTGCACAGCAGATAATGGAATCAGAGGAGTTGCTATGAGCCAATCAGGTTTTGTTCGGCTATGTCCTTGAAGGGACCGTTGTCTGTAATTTGCTTACAAGTAGCGTTTCAAGAGCGCGTGGGGGTTTGAAACAACGCTCTTTACACGTGGAATAGACATGCTGTGGGCTCACCACGCGTGTCTTTGTTTTTGGCTCTCCGTTCCAATCTGTTTCAATGTTTTATGGTCTAATTTAATTTGGTGTGTGTGTTCATGCTGTTTTGTCTCCCGCGCGTGTGCATGTGCGTGTGTAAATCAAGGCTGTTTGACTGGTTTGTAGATTAGCAGTGCTTGGTGGTCTGAACTTTCCTCAGCTTTATTCCCTCACTATCTCAAAGGCTTGATTTAGTCTAAAGCCTTGACTCTGGCATTCCTGTCTTCAGGGTAATGTGATTAATCTGCTACCACTTTGTTGTTCTGTTTCCCACTCTGCTCCTCTCAGCCCTGGTGGTGATAGGAGAAATGTCATACGTAAACATTTCCCGGCCTACTGACCTCCCGGTGGTGGACGAGAACAGGGTACCAGAATCTATCGTGGGATATGCGGCGTCTCAGGATGTTTAAGCCGTCTAATACATGTGAGACTGTCAGATGAAAGCTGCCAGGTTCTGATAGCTGAATGTCAGAATGTTAAAGGAAGTGCCCTTCTCCTCTCACCTCCATACAAACACCAGCCCTGTTTACTTGCACTGAATTGCCAAGGAAGAAGTCTGTCAAACCTGAAAGGGGTCGTAGTTCTTTCTAATTGTTTGTGTTCGTAAAGCAGTTTCCTGTTGTAACACCTAAGCAAGGTTATCTTCACAATCCTAGAGGGATATTTCTGGTAGGCTGATGTGGAACGTGGTAAAGAGGGATATTTCTGGTAGGCTGATGTAGAACGTGGTAAAGAGGGATATTTCTGGTAGGCTGATGTGGAACGTGGTAAAGGCACGCTTTGTTACAGAGTATAGTAGGACAGCGTTTGAGCACATACTGAGCCTTTTCTTTGATTGGTGTACAGTTTTAGAAAAGCAAATAACTGAACAGTATAACCAACAAAGATATTGCTCCTGAGGACCGGAGAGACTAAGCAGCGATGTGATAGGGAATTTAAAGCTATTTGGATCCATGGTGGTAAACAAAATGAAGCTTTTCATTAAATATTATTTGTTTGTTTTTTTTCCCCCCTTATTTTACTACAACAACCTCAGGAGCAATTTGGGTTAACTGCCTTTCTCGGGGACAGAACAACAGATCATTATTTTATACCTTGCTGGTTTGAGTATTAGAGTCCGCAACAGTTTTGTTTATGGCTTAGATGGTAGATGCTCTAACCCCAGGCTGCCGGCCACATTTTTATACATTCACTCATATTTTCCAAGAAAAATATTAATATTTCTGCAAATTGTTATAATTGCTCTCAAAATCCCAGGTAGTTGTTGGTTGCCATGGATACGCGTTCTCGTAATTACAGCTGAGCGTGCTCTAGGATGATTGCGTTGGCTCAGCATCTCCTTGTGTTCCAGTCGGAGAACTGTTGTATTTGATATCAATCACATTATTGTTCTCTGAAGTGTCCAGGAGGGGCACCCATTTGTAGAACTTCAAGTTATCCCAGCTGCCTTGTTAAAGCAACCCTCAGTATTGTATTACGGCAACAGATTATCAAGCTTTTTCAGGTGGACCGGGCAGCCAAATGTTCCAACAACAATACCCCCATTAAACACCCAGGCAGGATTTCTGCTGTTCTGTCCTTAACGGTTGCACAGGGAGTCAGTAAAGGTACACTTTCTGAATTCATATCGCCCAGGCAGCAATCCTGGAAGAGCTGTTTGAGAGGAAGGAACCCAGTGTTGTGCTGGTGCTGGGCCAGCAAAGCTGTACAGTACATTTATTTACACCCCGCCTCAACCAACCAGGATGATGTCATTCTGAATGGGAGAGAGGAGTGCGCAGAATGACATCTATGGGGATAGAACTCCCATGTGAAATGCCTATGATTTTTGAGGTTATTGGAATACTTGAATCTCATCTACTGTTTCTGAAAAATGTGACACATGGTTCTCAAAATACAAACTTTTTTTTTTCCTAGAGGGAAAACATGATTAACGATTTAAAGAGGCACTTCAGTGTCTTTGTTGAATATCAGCCACTGTTTGTAAAAGTGTATTTACGAACTGCAAAGGTCCTGTTTTTATTGGTGTGCTATGTATTGTGTACTGCGTTATGCATTTGCAGTGTGTTACGCTACAAAATGTTTTTGTATTTTTCTTCTGATATTCTTTGGATATTGTACTTAAGAAATGTATAACATCTCACAATATGCTCCCAAGTTCCTAGAGTTTTCCTCCATTGCTTTTTCTATAGTAAATCCTGAAAGGTTTAGCAGCCTCAGCTGATTGTGTTTAGGCCCTATTCCTTAGGCTTTCAGCTTTACAACCCGCTTGTTATTCCAACCGGTCACAGGATGATTAGCCTTGTATGCAGGCGGTGATGTACTACTGCGGTCATGGGGGTTGTCTGTGGACACATGGCACTGTTTAATGACACACTGACTCCGGCTGTAAGGGGAGTCCTGGTGTGTAGATACGTCGTCACACACTCATTCAAAGGCAACAAATTGAGCCCGGAGGTTTCATGCCATCCAGGAAACACAAAGTGTGAATGAAGCTTGGGTATTTTTAACCGCCCCGCTGGTCGCTGACAGTAAGACGGCCCTCAATCTCATCCGCTCAAAACACTGCTCTCACACCCACGCTGACTGGGTTTATTGAGTATAACTTCAGATTTGTCTCAGGGCATTGTGGGTCTAGTGTCGGGGGGGGGGGGTGTGCTGCATTGTTTTTGTATTTGTTCTTATTAGGACGGGATTGAGTTGGTTGTATTTGCCAATTAAAGACATACACACTGTGTACAAACCTGTGTGACCAGGATATCACAAAAAATACCCATCTACTTTGTGGTCCTTAAGGTGCGTGGTGACAAAAGATTTGATATGTTAATGAAGTAAAACCAGTAATTTGAAAATATATAAAGGCTATGACAATAACTTGATCAGGATCTGAAAGCCAGCCATAGATGGTCAGCAAAGGTAGTGGTGGTCAGTTCAACGTTTCCAAGTGTAAGCAACTCAGCATGATAATCTCATCACAGAGGAAATCCTGTTCCTCATTACTTCAGTATAGTTAAAAAACAATTCATACTGTAAGTTACTTTCGCTAGGTGCGCGTGTGTGCGTGCTACAGTAGCTAGGTTAGGGTCTCCTCAGGCACCTTGTGAACTGGCTAAGGCCTGAATAGGCACAGATGTTTCTCTGGGGCTTCATAGGACACACAATTAGGTGTTGGGTTAGTGGATTTGTCTTTTTGTTTTCACTTCCATAATAACAGATGTTACTGTATTACTGCGCTTACATTGAGGGGTGGATCTGTAGGTGTTCGCCTGTATTATTCAGCCGCTATATGAATGGCTTGGTTAAGTGATTGGACCAAAGGTAAAGCAGCCAGACCACTGAGTGTCTGCTTTTGTTTAGTGGAAAATAAGGAACAAGAGGGTTGCTCCAGGATTAAGGAAGTGGTCCTTTCCTGACGGGAAGTGTTTACAACTTGGTGACATTCCCTTTTGACTGGGGCTGGACAAGTCTACGCTGGCTCGCCACTCTCGAGCTGTCTGGGAATGTTGACTCTGTGCTGGAATCTCTGTTAAAATATATCCAGGCAGGTTTAATATTCCTCAGGTTACAACTTGACCTAACTGGTTTGGATTGTGACACCCTGTACTGTATCAACCCAACGCTGTAGTGGCAGAGGTTCAGTTAAGGACTACTTATCAGGTCCCGCTGCACAGAGGTCAGTTTAGAGACTTCTTCCCTATCTCCCTTCCCTCCCTCTCCTGCAATGCAATGTGGAAAGCCCCATAGCGATGGCAGTGATACGGGACTCCACCCAGCCTGCCTGCGAGTTCTATTGTCAGTTTCCAAGCTGTTAGGTCTGACGTGCCGCCTTCTCCCCGCAATCCCACCGCACAAAGGCTATCTGAGGCCACGGCGCTTCCGACCGCAATCAAGTCATTCTACTCTCATCAAACTCCCCTGCTTTGTTTATGACGAGCTGGCTCCTGGACCCGCCTGGTTTTGTTTTCCCCTACTCGATATAAATAACAAACCCAAATCAAAAGTTCATGCTAACTGGATTCACATTGTTGTTTTTCCCTGCTTTTAGCAGTTATGTAATGTTCTGTCTTCTGTGGCTCTTTCCCTAGCATAGCAAACCACACTTTATATTAGGCTGTCTTCTCCCTCCCTCTCTCTCTCTCTGCGCGTGTGCGTGTGTGTTGAATCTAGTAGATCGGTCCTATTCCTCCGCACGGCTCAACAAACTCTCCCTCTTCCTTGAATTCCATCATAAATCTATTTCAGGGCAATAGAGAGCAGAGAAAGGAAATTAGATTTTTCCAAGCGTGTCCTCGAGTGTTAATCTTGAATGTCTCATATTAAAAGCACCTTAAACTGGTCCAGGCTGCCACCCTCCAGCCGAGGTTCTCCGTGTGCCAGCAGGGCGTCTCTGGGGAGAAGGGGGGACTTGGTCATGGTTGAGTTGGCAGGGAACTGGGCGTAGAAAGGAGACATTCTTTAATATGAAGGGATGATATGACAAAAGGGAATACAGAAGGGATTGTACGGGAAAGGCAGAGAAGTTACAGCAGGCAGCGTATTCCTGTGAGACCGGGAGGATGGTTAAGAATTACCCTTGGGTTCCCGGGCAGAGGTTCTGTATTATTAGGTTAGAAATAAATGAGCACCTGTGAATGTACAGGCTCAGTGAGCTCAGGTGAAATGGAAAAACGTTCATGGCAAATAAGAAAAAAAAAAAAAAGGTGGCTCAGTGAGTGACCTGTCGCTGTGCTTTCCAGAGTTTTGTCCTCTTCGTACTGTTTGCCTCTTGGCTCAGCGTGTCAGTGTAGCCAAGCTGATACTGTGGCAGTGCAGCAAAATGGTTTCACTGACGTTCAGTGGCAGGCAGTGCTACAACTAGTGATGGCCAAACAAGGCTTCATTAGCGTTATTTTAGCAGCAGAATATTATGCTGGCAACACTCAGATTTTCTTTATCACAATAAAAGCCATCACTGAAATTTATAAGGCTATATAGTTAACAATCTAGTCTGTAAAAAAGAACAGACAAGAACAACTTTGGAACGGACATTAAACATAAAATGTACCGACTACATTGATAACTATATTGCCTTATATATTTCAATGATGGCTTTTATTTTGAAAAATAAAATCTGGGTTAGCACTGCTAGCATGATACCCTGCTGCTAGAAGAACGGTTATGAAGCCTTGAATGGCCATCACTAACTACAACATCACGTAAAATAGTGTTCAAAGCGGAAAATCATTTCATTTTTTTTTGTTTTCTTAAAGCAATCAAAGTACAGATATTCAGTACAGTTTAGCTAGCTCTGTGATTATAATACTATCCCTCCATAGATGATCAACATGATTTCATTGCCCCTCATACCTGGTTTCCCCTATTTAGTGTGGGAGAACATGAGTTCTGTGAAGCTGGAGTTGCCCTGCCAGTTTGGGCCTTTCACTGCGCGGCCCTACATCATAGCCACTTAAGAGTAAAACACTAAACTGGTCACAGACCTGGTCAATGTCTGTTTTTGATTGGCGTTTGACTGAGTTGTCAGCCGTGGTGACATTAACACAAATAACAGAGTGCCACTGGATTTTGGGTGATTTTTGCTTTTTTCAAATGCAATACATTATTAACCTTGATTCAGCGTTGTCATTGTCATTTTCTTCTGTTGAAACTACGTGGAACTTTGTTAATTCAAATACACCTTTTCTTTCAAGGCAAAGTACTCTTTCTCCCATTATATTGCAGCTCTGGTATTTCTTTCACTTTGTCCCAGTTTGCACAGTAACAGTGTCACTGTTATGTCTGCAAGTGTTCCCATTCAAAGTATATGAACAATGACACCCTGAACAACTTCTCCAAGTGCTAAAGTGCTTTAGCACGGTGGTATTTTTCTGCCGTGCTAAAAGCCACCCCACATGTGCAGCAGCCCAGAGATCTAAAGACAGCTGTTTCATGTGGTCTGGATCTAAAAAGAGCTGCTAATATATGTCAACATAAAATGGTTTAAGCGGTGCTTTGAACAACACAGACACATGTGAGAATGATTGTTGAACACACAGTGCAAAGATGCTAAAAATGATCCCCTCACAGCAGTGCATGCTGGTTAAAGTAGCATGTGTTGCCAAAAATACTCAGCCACTCCTTTTCAGCTAGTCATCTATACAGTAACTGGGGAAATGTATCCATGGGCAATGTTAAGGACCTAGTGTCATCACTTCACATCAGGTACTTAATATCTGAACAGCAGAGCATGTTCTTGACCTCTGTGTGTGCTTTTATCTCTTTATTATTTTCCTACAGGTCTTTTCTAGCCCTAAATATTTGTCTGTCATGAACCTTGGAACATCTGAGAAGAGTTTAATAAAGCTAAAAGCAAAATTGACAAATGAATTATCCGGCAGAAAGATTTTTTTCCCCATTTTCTTTTATGAGAAGTGCTCTCCTCCACTTATTTTTGCTTTAGCATTTATTGCCTTAGACTGAAAAAACGGAGCTAATGGAAAACATAGTAATTTGATTAGCTACCAGTAGGCATCTTCCCTGATTCTTAAGTAGGCATCAGTGCTGGCACGTCCTTGCTGAGGCCCATAAACCCACCGGCTGACTCCCAGGAAAACTGTCTTTTAGGCGACGTTTCAGTAAAGTTTCATGAACGACCATGCTGCATTGTGGGAAAGCTCAATTTCTGTAGTCTTTTTCTAAAATGTGTGTTTTGAGGTACAGGGCGCATAAAGCAGCCTTACGCATGTGAGTAGAATATAACCCGCCAGCTGACACAAGCTCTAAAATAGGATATAACTTCTTCTTAACCAGATTCACATTTCTTAATCTTACAAGTATCTTATTGGGTAGCGGCTGTATTGTCGACAGCAGACATTGCAATTGGTTCTGCTTAAATGAATTGCCTTGTGGGTATGTTTAATGCCAAGCTGTTACGTACAGATGACTGGAGCTGAGCTGAGTGCATGTATCCTGTGTTTATAGGTCAAGATATGTTGAAGCATTCGGTGGTACCCTACAAGCGTAAGACATTGAAGATGTCTTTCTGATTGTAAAGATGTTGAAAAGATGATTTTGAAATTGTTTTTCTCAGTGGGTACACTGTGTGATGTTATCTTTGGATGCATTTCCCATTTAAAATTACTTGCTCTGGAACTTTAACTACTACAAAAATAATTTTGTAAAACCTTGAAGTAAGACAGAGCAAAATGACTGTCTTGCCTCAATCCCTGGTTTGAAAGTAACTGTTTTCTGGAAGCTGGAACCTTAGTTTCCCCATGTGGAGCCAGCCAGCCAACAGATGAGAAACCGTAGACAAGATTTTTTTGATCGGTAGCCTAAACCTATAGATGGCCTGTTAAGTCGTTTCTTACATTTTTTTTTTCCCTTCACTCAGTATCACCCTTGCGAGTTACTGCTCAAAACCGTCTTGACACCCCCCCTCAACACTCTAAGAATCAGTGGCCTTGAGTAAAGGACTGAGAAAAATGTCACAATTTTTCTCACAAATGTTGTTATCCAATCCATGGTTAAGGCCCTCTCTTCCTGCCACAACTCCCATCATTAGGACAGTCATTGTTGCCATACAGATTCGATGCCAGTCTCGGTTACTCTACCTTGATTGAGCTCAAATGCTCCCAGGCCGCCACAAGGAATTGCCAGAGCGTGACGACTAAAGGCAACCAATGTTTGATTACCAACCCCTCTACCCTGGACAGTGCGGGCCTTAATTGTGAAACTATTTCACATGGGGAAGAACATTCTGTCTGTGCCCTGGGTCATTGACAACGGGTCTGATAACATACATTTGTTATAACTTTCAAGCTTTAGAGAATTTTTCAACAAGGAACGTTTCTTTTCTGAAGGGCCATTAAAATGTATCTTCATCCAGAAAAGTCTGTATTTTACTGTGGATTTTTATCAAACATAGTCACTCCAAACAGCACAAAGTGCAACAGAAATAAAGAAATTCATACTCAACCTCCACAATGAACATTTTGACCTACGGCATATCTTCTTAAAATGTCAGATGCGATGTCCCAGTTCTCAACTAGGCACACATTTGTTTTTGTCCTCTGCAGCAGTGTACTCAAAACATCCCAACATGGGCTTTGCATTTTCTGTCCGACCAGTGTTCTGTATTCGCTGCCGTCTTTGTTCATGCCTGTGGCTATATTTCAATGTCTGAGCGTATAGACTGCAGAACCAATCCAAAACAAACGTCTGATAGGATCGAACCACTGACACTTGTCTCCGACCAGCGAGGATCCGCCCCCACCAGTGTTCCCATCCTGATAATGGGAAAAAACAATTGGCGAGAATATTGAAGTGTTCCGAGTAACTGCCTTGCTGTGAAGTCACTGCCTCGCAGTACAGATGCATAGTCCTATAGTCCTACTTCGAATCCTGCTTGTGGCTCTGATGTGCATCTCGCTAAGCTGTTTTGCATCACATTACTTGCGCAACCAAGAACTATTTACCGCTTTCTGACCTTGGAGGGAAGTGTGTTCTCCAGCCAACAACCACGATTGAGCTCGCATCAACGTCTGGTGGCAGCCACCCGCTGGCCAGAATCAGTGGCTCAAAATCTCATTGCAAAAACATAAGCTTGAAAACCCCCGCCTCTGTTTTGTCAAAGGTTTAGTATAGGAAAAATAACTAAAATAATTTCCATTTGTTTTGCAGTTAAACAATCATTTCAGTATAGTTTTTGTTTTTCGAATACGTTGACCATTTCCTTTCAGATTGCTAAATTGTTTTGTTCATCAAACAAATTGAAAAATCAATAAATTTTTTATTGCATTGGGCCTTACAATTTAGGGATTATTCCTGGCAGCCTGCTGTACATATAAATAGTCTTGCCTTTCCTGTCCTTATGCCCCTCTATAATATAATAGCATTTTCTTTTTTCTTTTTTTTCTTTTTTTTTTTTACTTAAGAACAAAATGGCATCAGCAGCAGAAATAGCCCTTTGAAATGCCCTAATGCAATCGAGCTGCTAAGCCCTGAGTCGTATTAGGTTATCAGTGGCTGAAATCCCCTGTGGCGTGGAGACATAAATCACAAACGTCAGTTCTCTTTTTTTCCTTTCCCTCAGTTACTCCTCCTTGCTTCCCTAGCATGTCCACTCTGGTGGTCTGGTAGGGCTAGAAGTGGGGGAGGCTTCAGCCCCAGTAGCTCTATCACACCTCACCCTGTCTGGACCAGCTGTGACATTTCTGTGACATTCCTGTCGCCAGCCAGGTTGCTACTCAAGGTGGCCATCTTTTTGGTCCGGAGTGCATGCACGTTTTTTATTACCTATTCAGTACTTCTATTTTTACATTAATTATTATGATTATGCCCCCTTTGTTCGTGTCCCTGATTTTAAATATCTGGCCATCATATTTTGGAAAATACTGAGCCATTTCTTTTCAAGTGTTCATTACTTGAGTAGTTAGACCACTTTTGACATTTCTGATTGGCTTAGCACCCAACTCCATCGAAACAAGCTACGAAATGACCACAAACTACAATGAATGTTCCACCCTTTGGCTCCTGTTGCTCTAAAATACCTGACTTTTAGATCCACTCGTCTGTTGGTAGTGGTGGAGACAGAAGACTGTTCTAATCTTAGAGGACTGGAGCCAAATTGTAAATCCAAACTGTTTGGAATGCCATCGTGAAGTGGCAGGTGCCTGCTGTGGTTAAATCATCTTAATTCCTAAAATGAGTGTTAAGCTGTGTGGGGCTAATTCTTCTATGGCTGTCAGGCTATATGAGCATCAGCCGCTGCATGAGTGAAACATGGGTTAGAAGTACATCAGGACATTCTCTCTGTTTTACTGCTGTGTAGTGATATGTCCTGCTTGGTGGAACTTGTCAAAAGGCTACAAGGTTGCTTTGTGAGGTTACATAAAATGTACATTACTACTTATCAAAGCTTCTGCAGGACTGCTGTTACTGAGAGGGGCTTTAACTTTCATGACGTCTTGTGGCTTGGCTCTTGTTCTAAAACAGCCTGACAAGCCAGCAGGCAGATGGTGGGTCCCCAAGGCAGGTGAGAAACAGGCAAGCTGGCAGGGAAACAAGCAGGCTGGCAGAGAGAGGCAGGCAAACCCAGAGGCTCCAGGAAGGTAGGCAAGGAAGCAAGCAGGAGAGCGGGGAGGCAAGAAGGAAGGTGGGCAAAGCCTCAGTCTAATGGTTCCCTCCATGTTCCCCTGCTCCCACTGCTGGCTAATTAATCCCCTCTTACCAAATACCACTTGGATGGTTGGATGTGGTCTAAGGCAGGGGAGACATCCAAGTTTTGTGGCTTCTGCCAACATTTACTTTTATGGTGACTGATTTGTATGCTTAACTTTTCTCTGAATAAAGTATATGAAAATGTTGGTGGATGTAGATGACAAATTTACTACATTTTAAGTATTTTCTTAATGCCAGGAAGAACCCTTTTGGGTTTTTTGTTTGTATTTTTTGGTTCTAGGTAGGACTATGTTGGTTTTCACCACAGGTTTTACCTGAAACTCAAAAGGGTCGGCATGGAACCAAAGGTTTCAACCTGGAAAGACATTAACACTATCAGGAGGCCAATTAGGACCATCTGAAAGCCATGATTACAATATACAAAATCATCCAAATGGTACAGAATATTATTTCTGAGACCCTTTTTAATAACTCGGGGGAAAGTTTATTCCAGGTTATACCTTCCTAAAGTGTAGTCATACATATCCCTGTCAACACTAATTAAAATTTCTGGAAAAAACAGGAAATCTGGTGGGGTAGCTAATAAGCGATGAGTGGAGGTAGCGGGAGGCTGGAACCTGCCATCCAGAACTGGCCTCAGCATCAGCAACAGCTTCAAGCTCCAGAGGACAAGTCCCAGAATGGCTCTTATCTCTTCCTCTTCTCAGCAGCAGCAACATTACCAGGTGTTGAAAAGCTTTCACTGGCTGGTTGTGAAAAATAATTTGGTGAACAAGACCAGTCACCGGTCTAAATATACAGTGTGCTTGATTGCAATGTTCCTTTCCACTTGATGTAATATATACATCTTTTTTTGGTCCCTGCTGTTTGATGAGAGAACCACACAATCCAATATAATGTTTGAACGGCACTGCGGCCCACCATTATTTAAGCCGGCTACAGATGTCTGTCACGCCAGCACGCTACCAAGAGGAAGGTGTAGAATGAGTAGAACTGCCTTCCAGTCATTTGTGCCCTCTATGCGGGTCACTGACACAAGTCGTGACATATCCTCTGCCACCATCTAGGTTAAGGTATCGGGAGTGTGGGGTTAGTCATGCCTGTCGTAAGGCATACTTTCCCTTAATTACTATACTGGGCTTTCAGGGTTTTTTTCTCCACTGTATTTATCATGAAGGCACACAGATGGCTCCTGGCATACTCTGCCTGCCTACTCTACATATATAGATGTGTATATATAGATATATAGATATATATATATATATATATAGAGATATATAAATATAGATGGATGGATGGATATGGCCTGCCAGGCAGCTTCATGTACTAAGGTTCTCCCCCCGCCACATGGAATGTGTTCAGTCAGACTGGGCTGCCAGTGCTCTGCGCTGGTCGTAACAACACTCTACTACCATATGGTGGATTCATCTCTTATTTTGTGTCCGGATTGCTAGGACCTGCTTTGCGCTGTGTTACTGTGTTCATATGCACTAAGACCTAAGGTGAAATATAGTGCGACAGGAATACAGATACTCCGTATGGCATGTCATGGAAACGGTGAAGTAGTTCGCCGTCAAGGACGGGAACATTTGTAACCTAACTGGTAGAATTTAATTTAAGTTGCGAGTGCGATATATTATATTTGTGGTATGAAAACAAACCGAAAGAGTGTTTGCATTGGATGTTGTTCCCCTTTTAAAAACACAAAATCAAAACAGAGGAGGAACCTATAATTATGTTGTGGCAAACTACTGTTCCCAAAAATGCATGGAAAAGGAGGTGGCAGACCTTTGGTGTGTAACAACACACAGTAGCCAGTATGAAGCACATTTATGGGGCTTTTAAAACATGTCTAGTGGCGAATGACATATCCGTTGTGTAGTAGACCTGTTAGAGCAGATACCTGCATATACCTGCTACCTTCCTCCTGGAAGCATTACACATTTAGGGGAACTATTCACTCTTTAGCAATATGCACTTTCACTGGATTCAGTTTTATAGATCTTATCTTGTGGAAGTGAAATCAAAACTGCATCAGAATGGGAAGGGTGGTGCTTTCCCAGGTTGTGCCTGGAGTGGGAGAAATGCTTTCTGGGTAGTTTACTGGAGGTCTTGGTTTCTCCTGTTAGTCCCTGCCAGGGAGGCTTGGCAGGTGTCTTAACGGGGCCCTCTCGGTTGGTTCCTGTGGGTTGGGTTTCTAGGAAAGCTCTGGAGGAGGGGGGGATTGTAGCTGTTCTGCGGTCAGTTGAAGGTACAGCAACATGTATTAGCCTGGTCCATCATAGAACTGCCCTGCCCTGTCCACCACATCAATGGTTCCCAAGCTTTTTCAGTTACTGTAACACTCACTGAATTTTGAGTACATCCTCATGCGCTTGACTGAGTGTATCTACAAAATGAATCGGCATGTCTCCATTGCCTTGTAACACAGATTTTAGGCCCAGCCTCCCCAGTCTGGCTGCCCGCTGGGTGAACAGACTGGCACGCTACTGATTCTCTAGAGTCCCAACTGAAGTGAGGCCATACATGTTCATCGCCTGGTACTGCCAGTCCAACCCTTCTTTAGTCCAAACCCTCTGGTGAGCCTTTATCTTTGGAGTCCCTATCCAACATGGCAGATGGGAGAGACAGCCCTCCTTCAACTTTTAGATTTTCACTTTTTTATCTGGAACAGAATTTTTATGTGTGAAGGGGGAGTCGTTTTTGTAGGCGTTAGGAAATTGCACCGCTAAGAGATGCTGTAACTGTGTGTAGACAGCGATTTTGATCCTCTGAGTCGGCTGTGTTTCTGGGGCACAGGACAGGATGTCCACTTAATTGCCAGCTTCGGCAAGAAATTCTCTGTAACAAGAACAAGACTACAATTAGCTATGGCTCAGTGCCAACTCCCTGCAAGTCTTTGGAATTGTTTCTTTTTAAGATAGTTTACCAGTTGTGGTCTGTCATATTTTTCTCCCTGCTCTTTGAAAAGCAGGCACTGTCAGAGTGCAATGGTATAATTAGCCGTTGCAGGGAGGACTAAAGAAGAGATGGTGGAACTCAAGAGTAGAAGAAAATGCACTTTGTTTCTCTCCTCCTTTATCTGCTGGCTGGTGTTGTGACATGTTTGCATTTACGTTTTTAAAATATCTTTTGGTTATTTGGCAGAAGCTCTCATCCAATGAGATTCTGTATGTGCGTTCACCTTAAGATAGTGTGTGGGACAACCTCACACAACCCAGTAATAGTAAGTACATAGTGAAATAGTCAGTGCTAGAAGGAAAAAGGGTTCAAGCATTTTGAATTTATGAAAGGCAGTTTGAATAACTTTGAGTTTGAAAGGTGTTTTGAAAGGGGGCAATGGAAAGCTGGTTCCACCATGCATGAGAGAGAAGTTTCCCTTGCTCCTCCATGGACATGTCACAGGTTACAAGAATTTCATTGTTCAGAATGACTGTGTTATCCAAAGACTTTGACTTTGGACAACACTGGTCTAGTAGTGGATGCAGGCATCAAATGGAAGCCGTTGGTGGTGTGTAGAAGTGCGGATATGTGAGGACTTTGGACAGTGACTTGTAGTAGGCCAACTAGCAGTGACTTGTGGTAATCCAGATGGAAGATCTGTGCCTGGATTGGGAGCTGTGGCACTGCCTGTTTGAGGTGAAGTACTCTATGAATGTGGTAGGGTTAGAGCATGAACCTGCGGGAGCGAGTCACCCTTTTGATATTCGTGGAGAACAGCAGGCTTTTGTTCAGAGGGTTTGTAGCCAATTGGTTCGAGTCCAATTGTTAGGAATGAGTTGATGAGTGAAGTGGGGAATTGAAGGTTTTCAGAGATGGTGTGGATAAGGTAGGAGTGGATGGGGTCGAGTGGGCCAGGTTGTCTGGTGAAACATTAGTAGTTGGACAGTTTAATCTGAAGAGAGCAGGGAAAAAAGGTTAGTGTGTGGACCAGTGGCCAGTGGGACAGTAAATGAGGTGCTGATATCATCAACCTTCTTTTCAAAGTGGTCGATAAAGATGTCTGCAGTGGGGGAAGATGGAGGGGAGGGGATGGATTAAAAAGGTACAGTATTCTACACTATGCTGATGCGTGATTGTTCAGATTTTACGGTGGAGATCAAGTTCATGGGTTTCCCTAGCTGAGTGTATGTCGCAGTGATCTCAGGAAAAGTGAACATTCTATTTTGTGTTTCGGATTACCTGTGGTAAACGGCTTGCTTTTACCACAATTTAAAATGTTTTGTCCAATCACAGTGCTTATTTTAAACAACCCGATGCAGAACGTATACATTTCCTTTCTCACCTACTACTCTCCCTCCTCCCCCCAGCTCATTATCCTGGACGACTATGCCGACCCGTTTGATGCCGAGGCTGATGGGGGGAACCAGCCGAGCACAGAGAAAGTAGCCCAGGCCAGCACAGAGAACGATGGCTACATGGAGCCGTATGAAGCCCAGAAGATGATGGCAGGTAGACCAACCATCTGTCCCTGGGAGTCTTCACACCCAGCCATATTTGTGTGCCTGTTGTCTCTTCATTTGCCCTGAGAATGTCAACAATGCATCTTAACGTATCAGTGTATATAGAAACTTCTTGAGAATTAATCCGTTGTAACATAACCATGTTTTTGGTGGCCTGTCTGTATTGAATTTGGTCAAATGGTTGCATGACGACTGCTATAGACCACAGCTTATCTCTGGGGATATAGAAAGCAGAATTCCTCTTAATATTACCATGTAATGTGAAAACCACCTCTACAGTTCAATAGATATTCAGGTACGACAGACAGACATATGCTTCATTTTGAACACGTCATGTTTGATGAACACAGTATTTTTTTCTGCTAGGAAGGAAGACATCCACAGTTGTAGGACAGTAGCTCTACTAACACTACTAACAGGATTCAGTAAATCCATACTCCCCACTAAAAGGTGTCCTGGTGAACATGTTTATGAAGTGGTACATAGTGAACAAAAAATAAAACAAACAGAAATACAACAGAGTCAAAGAAAAGGCTTGCAGATTAATTTGCTGATTAAGCATGCTGGAGCTTTGGACCAGAAACCAGTGTTCTGTTATTTAGGGGATGTCAAAGCTCAGAACACGTGCCTTGTATAAGAGATTAGAAATAAGGTCCTGACATGACCTCTGTTGGGTTCTATCATCTTTTCCCTCACCATGCCTCTCGCCCCAACGTAATGGAAGAACCACTTTACGCTCTCCATCCCCCATCTCTTCTGTCTCATACCTTGACAACAAACTAGGACTTAATGGCTCTCCTGACAATCTCTTCTTTTCATCAGTTTCACTGGTTTGACCTTCAACCCTGGCCTTCTCCTTCCACTGAATATTAAGGTTTAATGTGACTTTTGGTTTATGGCTGCTCCCATGTGGTAGAAGTCGAGTGGATATTTTTGCTGCTTTTCAGTCAGAAACCTTTATTGCCAATCAACAAGTTTGATATGAATGTAGATTTGTGCTGATTATGATCAAACAACCAAGCAAATAGTAATCAAACAAGCACAGATGAGAAAACCGTAAATGTTGTTACGAATCTCTGTAGTGTATTTATCTCGTGTCTCTCCCATGAGTCATAGAGATCCTTTTAAATTACATGTATTAATGCAACATTTGAATGTTCTCTCAAATAATCATGAGAAGATGAGCTAAATATTTTCCAAAGATTAATAACATTACCAATTTGTGAGGACCATGCAGTTTTACTGTCAGCAATGGCTCTTTCTGCTGTGTTAAGCGTCTCTGGCAGATTCTTTATAGTTTATTCTATTGATTGCCAATTCTGGTTTTGCTGTTGTTTTCACTGAGCTGTCAGAGAACATTTGAAATGGGGTTCTTTTGTGGATTTATTCAGCCCATTTTTGGCACCCTGTTGATGACCTCAGTAAACCAACAGGCAAAGTGGTATAAGTTGGATTGGCTCTGATTGTTTCATTAAGCAAGTCATATAGTATGCTGTGATTTACACACACACAAGTGCACACACACGATTACACTGAATGAATGTTAAAATGGCTGT
The DNA here is from genome assembly GCA_016801175.1 of Esox masquinongy. NCBI lineage: Eukaryota > Metazoa > Chordata > Actinopteri > Esociformes > Esocidae > Esox > Esox masquinongy. The sequence continues at coordinate 44,964 of JACXGI010004225.1, forward strand.
TTTGGCAACTTTCCTGTTGTTCGATCTATGTACAGGGTTAATTACTGTGTTCCTACTGATTGACCAATGACCTGCCAAGGTTTTGGCTCTGGCTGTTTTTAGCATATTTGACAGGCTAGAATCCTACAATTCTGTGGTTCCGTGCAGCACGAGTGGGAGGAGGACAGAAGAGCTACTGCCTGCAGTGTGACAGTGCAGGGACCCTTATAAACCCTCTCTATCCGAGTTCACAAAGGTTTTCCATGGCTGTGTGAACCTCCACATTGTTAAGAACAACGTGGAGAGTCTGTCTTTTTCTTGGTCTTCTCCCAGCTTTCTGCTCTGCTCTGAATGCTACCTGAAGAAATGCTGTTAGCTGTGGTGCAGTTCAGATGCTGTTCATTGGTGCCGGATCTTACTGATGTGCATCGACTGACTCTGAGACCCAAAACAAGAAGCTCTCCTATTTATGGTTGCCTGTTAGGGTACAGTATAATGCAATGGTCTTACCTCCACATAAAGCCACTGTAATTGTTTAAACCCTCACAGTTTCCTATGAAAGGGTAATCTAATTAATTAGCAGCACTGGATCAGTGATAAATCAAACTTGATTTTAATTTGTATTACTTAAGGTTTTATCTCTGTCTCTCTTTCTCTCCCTCTCTCTCTCTCACTTCATCTCTCTCTCTCTCACTTCATCTCTCTCTCTCTCTCTCTCTCTCTCTCTCTCTCTCTCTCTCTCTCTCTCTCTCTCTCTCTCTCTCTCTCTCTCTCTCTCTCTCTCTCTCTCTCTCTCTCTCTCTCTCTCTCTCTCTCTCTCTCACTTCATCTCTCTGCATGACCCTCATTCTCTCTCTGTGTCTTTGTCTTGTACTCTGTCTCCATGTGTCAACACCAGCACCTCTGTATTGTCAGCTTGTCTATGCTCAAACCTTTTCTCACCCATGCTCACATGAACAACATACTGAAACAACGTTTTATCATTAACGCAATATTTTTCTTCAGCCTCAGAACCATCCATAGTCAGTGTTTGACTTGGGCCAGAGCTTGACTGGGCTTTCTGGAGCCCGGGACAGGCACTTAATTATTTTTATGCATTCATGAAATGAGAGCATGAACATAACGGTAAATAAATGCAATGCGATTATAAGTTTTATTCATTTTTGAGTAATTTCCATAATTATGCACTTGTACTGATACACTGTATGTTCAAGAGACAGCCTGATCGGGAATAGTATCTTGAGTGCCCTCCGTTGTGTGTGGTAGACTGATTTCTGTCATGACCAGAAATGTGCATCTATTATCTTGGGAAGGACCGAGCCATTGCTTAGCCATCATTAAAACACTGATGATTATTAGGCTGTCCCATTGCCCTATACAGTGGTAAGCCCTGTGCTATCCACCCTTCTCCAGAGCCCTCACTGTCCTTCAGACCAATCCAGACCACCCAGAATCTATGGATAAATTCCTGTTCCTGCCGTTTACGGTGACCTGGTCTGCTGCTGTAAATGGCCTTTTCTTTGGTGATGCTGGCCTGCACTTGACAAACTGTTCCATCCCAAACTATATTTGTTAAATTGTTATTTGCTTTGAGATACTTGAATATGCTTGTTATGTCTTGTGTGTCCTACACTAGACTAAATGTCTGGAGGACAGGAAACTGTCCCACCTGGAAAGCATTGAGGCCGTAAGCGTGTGGTGGTTTAATGTTTCTATGCCACATCTGATGCATGGTTGAGTCCTGGTTTGCTCAGTCATTGTCTCTGCGGAAACATTCTTGGATAATTTTCCGCTCTTTACGTTGTATTGCTTAACTTCATCTGCTGTAGGACAAGTGGTTTCAAACTAATGGCTTTAGCAGTTAAGAATCTGATTATTATGTAGGCTAATGTGCAGATAATTTCTTGGTTGGTTTGGTTCAAGTGATTTTGTTATCATTGTGTAACAATGTACTTTGTGGCAAACCTTTCTATTGTCTTGTTTGTGAATCCAAAGTTGGGGCTAATATGACATATTTGGCTAAGTAATTGACATAGTCGTAGTTAGCTAACACATCTATCAAACAAAGGCCCTGACCTGGCTCTGAATATGTTGTTGTATTTTCATTAATCTCATTCTCAGACACTTAGACACCATAGCCTGGGGACACGGTTACATCAAAGCACTTGCGTTTCTGAAATCTTATGGTAGACTGATTTCTGACATGACCACATGTTTCGCTGCTGCGTAGAGCGTCATGCAATCTTGTCTCTGGGGAAGGGCTGGGCCATTGCTTAGCCTTCATTAAATTGGGGACACGGTTAGATTTACATACAAGCCCTTATATTTATGATAGCATCCCAGATTCCAACACTCAGACTTAACGGCACAGCGCCAATGCAATTATTGAAGAGAGAGTTAGTTATGTTACCAACTGTCAGAGCAGTGTTTACACTAGTGAACTAGTTATCAGCTGGCTCGGTACCTAGCTAGCAAGCCGTTGTAAACAACATTTACACTCTGCTGTCACTCGCTTGGCTTACATGCTGAGGTGATTCATGGGTTTAAATGGATGAGTAGGACTGAGTATGCATGGGATGTGGGGAAGGTTAGGTGTTGCATGTCATGCCCATATTGTCAACTGTTTGCGAAACACAGCACCTGCCAGTCGTGGATCTCGAGGCTTGCTTAGACAAAACAAATATCCCCGTTGAGCAGTGGATTGCACTGGTTATGGAACTAAGTACAGCGTGGGATTTCAAGGTTTATTCATTCTGATTGTATGAAACTGTCTGTACTGAACTTGTCTGTTAGCGGATTGGCATTTTCAATGTAATTAGCTCTGTCTTTGCGCAGTACTGCTGATGTTCAGTAGTATGCCATGTTCTGTTTTGTGAGGACCCCAGGAAGAGTAGCAACTGCTTTTGGCAGTAGCTAATAAAATCCTAATCCTAATCCCTACAGCAAGGCCTGCTGAAGTCTAAAACACTGCAGTCTGAATCACATTAACTGCTTGTGGCTGTGGCTGTGGCTGGTACTCACTGGAGTTTCCTGACTGTCAGCTGCTGTTCAGCGCACTGATTTGTGACAGGCGTGCGTGCGCGTGCGCGCATGCGTGGGTGGACAGGCCTTGCATCAGACTCCATGCCCACACACGCACCAAGGCATTCGCAGCTGTCAGCCTGGCCGTTCACACAGCCCGTCATCACCTCTACTAGATGCTAATTACAGGTGAGGCTGCTGGAAGATGGAAGAATCCGTTGTTGCACTGTTCTCTCCTGTCCTCTGTTACATTGCTGTATTTGTTGGGACGCGTTGCGCTGTCGGAGCCGTGCAGGTAAAGACTACTCGGCCGGGGGCGGCGCGGTGCGGCGGGGCGGGAGCGGGCGGTTTTCAGGACATTTCTCAATGACTCCCTACGTGACTGACGCTCCCTGGGTATGTGGCCAGGCACACACCCTGACTCACACATCCTCCCCGGTCCAGTCATTCTGACATGTGAGATTTTTCCCACAGTGTGGGGAGGAGTGTTGTGCAAACAGCAGACATGACAAGGCTGTGGTGAGCAAACAGCGAGCCCAGTCCAGTCAACAGCAACACTCTGGGCCCTGGGCCGCCCCAGGTCGAACCCAAATGACCTCAGGTGAGGGGAAACCGAGCACCCGGCCCCAGGGTGACGGGACAGAACAATTAGGTGTGAGATAGTTGGCGTCTTTGGTGAATTTATGGCTCACTGTGTCAACCAAAGTGTTGACCAAAGTGTTTCAGTTTGTCCGGAACCATCCATCAATCCCCACCTCCCTGTAATACCCACATACTTATCTAGTGGGTATTGTGCAATTACCCGGTAAGGAAAGATTGGCATTTTCCACCATCCTAGCTGAGTCATGGTAAAAGAACTACAGTTCTGGCTCAATACTTCTCTGAGAACTCTCTCTCCTTCTCTCTTTTACACTTTTACTCCTTCACAGGGTGCCAACCAAGGGCAAGAAGAATTAAACATGGTCCTCCTTTTCCTCCCCCCAGCAGATAAAGGGCCCAGTGCCAACCAGATGTGGTGCGGGTCCTACTTGGGGCTATTTATCCAGTTACTCAGAAACACCCACACCCTACGGTCAGGTTCTCCATTGCCACTCTGCTGTAAGTAGGCTGTAGGGCAGCGCCATTGTTTGGCAGACCAAGATATTTCTGCCGCGGCCCTGACTCAGTAGGTCTGTGGGATACTAGCTCAGTTCTGGACCTACCTGTTGCCTCGTTTATTGGGCCACTTACTGGAAAGGGAAAGGATGAATCCTGTGCAATGTTGGGGGCGGCTCACTCAGGGCTACGAGAGTTAGCCAAGTATGTGTGCCCGCACATTTCTTGGCCTGTAAGGCGGTTTTGCCCTGAGCTGAACCTTAAGGAATATCCTGGGCATGTATAGACAATGCTGAACTCTCGAAAGGCGGATCAGCTCAGCTTTACAATGTGCCGTGTCCTGATTGCATGGAAGCGGGGATTTGAGCTTTTGCTTGTTTTCTGACATCACATTATTTTGTCATTGTCCCATTTGAAATGGCTGTCTTTTGATGTGTGTCGTGCAAAACACCAAGCTTGTCGGGGTAATTGCCTTGCTGTTACGCAGGCCCTGCTACCTCATTACCATACACAGCAGTCACTTACACAAGGTTTAGCCTCTTCTGGGTGACTAGACTGCCTGGGTAGAAAAGTAGGCCCGCCATTGTTTGTGTGTGTAAGTCCAGCGCTCTGTGGCCTCTGTTCAAAGGAACAGGAAGCGTTGGGGGGAGGTGGGCCGAAGGTGGAGTCAGAACAGCATTTAGTCAAATGGACCGACAACTTATTGATGAGATGAGGACTCGCACTACTCCCCCACCTCCCTCCCACTTTACACACACACACACACACACACACACACACACACACACACCATGCGATGTAATCATTATCTACAGTCTTTATTCAACCCCCGGGGCATTTACATAAAACCTGATACCTTTCTGGGAGTGGTGATGACGGGTATAGTCTGTCGGTAATGACTGGTGTAGATGTCCGTCCATCTCAGTGATTCGGAGCCTGATTGGTCTTTCTACTTTCCATAATATTTAAGCCTTCAACGGTGAGATATTGGATATCTCCACAAGCTCCATCTTCACCGGCATGTGTTCTAAAGACCAGTCGTGTCGTCTCGCCTGGTGTGGCGCTGTTGGATTGGACTGCTGGGGAGAGCTAAGCTACGTCTGACTGCTGGATCCACCACAGCCTCAACTCGCAGAGGACTGGTTACAAGCCCAGTCCTCCTTGCCCCTATTCTCAATCTTCACTGAAGACTCCTCCCCCTTCCCTGAACCTCGCTCCCTGACTAGTTACTGGTATATGACTGTATTTTATTTTTTTACTGGTCTGTTATAAACCGCCAGGTCCTGGCCTGAAGGCTGAAATATCAGACCATATTCCCTGGATCTGATAAAACATGTTGGTTCTAATTATGTTGGTAACTGGTTTGTAATGGCAAGGCAACTCAGGGGTTTGTGGTATATGGCTAATATACCTCAGCTAATGGCTTTATCCAGGGCGTTGAATCTTGCACAAGAACGGCACTTAGCATATGTGGTGTATACCTCATCCCCTTGGGCCTTGCTTAATTGCTAAACTGAAACACCCTCTCACACACACACACTGTCATTACGGTTGCTGACTGAGAGGTAAGACCGGGATGTGTGTAGAGTAGAAGGTTTGGCGGACGGGTGCCCCGCTGGCAGGTCCTGCTGTGCTGGCGATGCAGGCAGACTGCCACGTTCCAGGAGTGGGTGGACGGGCTGGCAGCCAGGGCGCCCATCCGTCATGCTTGGATGGGCAGCGACGGTGTCGGGCAGGATGGCCAGCGGGCGGCGACTCCGGCACAGGTTGGGGGTCTTTAAGTCGTTCATTCTACTCAAAGATTAACGACTCCATTAATCCCTGTCAAGGCATCTGCAGAGGAGCGGATGGCCGCGGGCAGGATTTACACCAGTTATACACCGTGACCTGTCCTCTATCGGTTACTCCAGCTGATCAGCCGGCCTGGCCTGCACTTCCATTCAGTGTTTCGAAACTTGAGCTAGTAAGTCTGAAAGAGAAGCTGTTGATCATTTGATGTGTCGAGTGTTCAGTTTTCCCCGTTCTGTCATACTGATGCCCTCCGGTCAGCGGGGGAGCGATCTGGCAGGCTGAGCTGCCCAGGGAAGGATTCGGTTTGCCATGGGTGGTTTGAATAGAGGACTGTGTGTCTGCGGTGGTCGTGCTGTGTACCCGCACAGGAAGTCACGGCTGTAGGCACTCTGCTGCGAGGACTGACTCTGTAAGGTGTGACTGTGTGTTGGAGAGGGCTGGAGGCAACGACAAGGGTGGACAGAGGTGGACAGATGGAGGTAATGGAGAATGCTCTCTCCCTGACATCTAAGAGTTTGCTGGGCTCTGCGCCAGCGTTAGGGCAGAGCTACGCCATTACTGAGACGTTTAGGGACAACTCTGTCTGCAGTAGGCACTTAAAGAACCAAAAAAAAATCAATATACCTGAATCCATTTTAGCCCAACACGCTATTTTTAACTATCATAACCCAGAAGTCTTCCCCAGAATGTCCTGTGTTCCTGTGTGCTCTGGGGACTCCCAGTGTGTAATCTGGATGGGAGTAAGAGCTGGAGTGGTGGAGAATTCAGAGTCTTGAGTGAACTGTAGTAGAAAGAACAAGAGTGATGCAGTGGGGATGCATTCGGTATGTCTCTCACTCCCTCTCCCTGTTCCTCTCCCTCTCTCTCCCTGTTCCTCTCCCTCTCTCCCTGTTCCTCTCCCTCTCTCTCCCTGTTCCTCTCCCTCCCTCTCTCTCGCTGACCCTCTCTCCCCCTCTCTCTCTCTGACCCTCTCATTCTCTTTCTATGTCCCTCCCTCTCTCTCAATGTTGCTCTCACTCCCTGTCTCTGCCTCTCTCACTCTGTCATTCTCTCTACACTCAATCTCTCTTTCTCTCAAATGTTCTCCCTTCATTCCTTTCTCTTTGTCTCCCCCATCTTATATCTCTTTCTCACACATTCCTGTTCTTGCTGCGAGTCGACGTTCCTGTTCTTGCTGTGATAGACTGACGTCTTTATGCAAGTCTTGTTGTCTTGTAAAATCCCCCTAGGCCCCCCACCTGCCTCCTGTGCCAATTTATCCATGACATTTATTTGGAAGTGACCTTCTCACGGTTTGCCTCCCAGGGCCACACTGTTATCTGCCCTTGCGGTCTCAGGGAAAATACGAGTATGTGGGATAGACTTTAACATTTACCCTTCTCACTTCTCTATAGGCATCACTGCAATAAGCAAAAGTGTATATGTACACACACAAACAGGCACACGCGTGTGCCCACACTTGTTTTACTATAATTATGAAAACTTTCCCTGGTGCCAAAATTCACATTAGAAATCCTAATACCCCTAACCCAAAATCTTAACCCTAACTCTATGCTAAACCCAAAAACCCAACTTTTACCCTGAATTTAAACTTAACACTAACTCCTTATCTTAATTTCAACCTTAACTTTAACTGTGAATTTCAATATAACCTTTGCCTTAACCTTAACCCCAAGCCTAAAATAGATTGAGGACTGACACAACATCCTCAGTAAACCTCTCACACACACAAACATTGCTGACAGTACCAATTTATTGCATACATTATTGAAAACATCATATGAATATGCTCAAACAGTCTAATTTCTCTGGCCTTCTGGTGCGACAAGCCACCAGTCACACTAGTAAAGCATGACATGCGTAGCATTCTGCTAGCTAATTAATCAGCTCAGTAAAACCCTATTGTATGGACACAGATTACAAGCCTACTGGTGAATGAAAACCGGTGGAAATGTACAAAACGCCAGATCTATACAATGAAAAGGCAGCTGTACAGTAGGTGTCTATTTAAAAGATTAGGTAATTGTCATTGACTTACAGCCTCAGACACAGGATGTATCGTTCCATATTCCATCACAGGAATAATAGAGGGAAATTGGACTAACTTCTGAAGACTGAACTGAAAGTCATTTCAGTGAGTCCTCATTGTTAGTGTGTGGGTTTCATGGGATTTGGTTTAGTGTCTCTCTCGCTGCCTTTCTTCTTCTCTGCAGCAAATTGTGTCAATATCCCTGTGTGCTGATTCAACTGTGTTTGCCAAATATCTTATCAATCAATGGAGTGAGCCTGTGCTCGTTGTGGTGTGGCTCATTGAGGCGCAAGCTGCCCCGGCTTGGCTGGAGGAGCTGGTCTTTAATTGCTTTCTGCAGAGTGACTATTAATTTTATATGGTGTGACTGAGCGGGGTCATTAGAGACAGGGCCGTAGAGGAGGGAGAGAGAGGGTTCACCACTGACCCAGGACAGGTGACGGGAGGACGGGGAGACGGGGTGGACGAGTGGAGGAGAGTGCAATAACGGAGACGACGGTATGAGGTTGTCTGGGTTGTCAAGCCATGAAAACAATGGATCTGCCCCTACTTTGTGTCGGTCTGTTTTTTTTTTTTCTACCTTGCTAGTACTGAGAAAAAGATCCACAGAGGCTGGAGACTGAGACAGCCACTGGCCACAGCATACATTATGAATGCCTCTATTAATGTAAAGATCTCCTGCTGGTTGGAATCCAATAAGCTGTGCATGATGTGACTGTCAGAGAGATTGGTCGTCTAGATCAGGGAGGGAGGTGAGTCTCCCAGATCACATAGTTCCAGGCCCTTCTCTGGGTAATTGACTCATGCACAGTATTGACTTTCTGGTTAAAGTGATTAAGGAGGCCCGGGCCATACTGGAGCCCAGCGACATGCTCCTGGAGGTGGGCCGGGGACCTCACAGAGTGGACTGCCCGGGATTAACCTGAACCTGCTCCAAGCCACAGCCAGGACAGACCACACATCCATCAAACCCAGGAGATGTCGCTGGCCGTATTGATCGCGCAGCCTCTCTCTTTCGGTCAGTCTCCTTTACTGTTCTCTTTTGATAGCGACAGGGATGACTGATCGCTGGGCTGTCACGGTGGTCACGCCGGATGTGGGTAGCCGTAGCCTGTTCTCTGGTTGTGTCAGGGCGGACCGGGACATTGTGACTGGGCCAGATGGTTTCCAGGGCGGCTCCAGCAGGGCGGGGGTTCCGTCTTTTGGCTCCTATGCTCTCCATGTACCCATACCCGGGGGGGGGTGGGGGGGTTGGCGTTGGCGTTAGACCCAGACCACCATGGCGCTCCATGTTTCCAGACTCTGGTAGATAATGGCATCTGACTGGCTTGCTGAAAACACAGCCTGTATTGATTTCCATTGAGGAGAGAGTGGGGGAGGAGTGTGTATATCGGCCATGTAAAGTCATTCCGTGTGTTCCAGTTGGTGTGAGGATACTGAAGCACGGCGAGCATGACAAACAAACATGGTTCTGCCCTCGTCCTTATCACCCTCCACTGTAGATGTGAGTGTACCACGTTGGTTGTGTAAACAGTTGCCTCTTTGATATCGGTGTGTGTCTGCGCGCGTGAGTTTGGCCTTGTGAAATCAGGGAGACGTATTATTTGTTGGGTGAGTCATCAAGTGAAGGGACATGGGACCTCGCCACTTAGTCTGGCAGCTGAGCAAGCAGGATTACAAGCGCGCCCATGCCCGTGCGCGCCCACACCCACCCACACACGCCCGTGCGCATACAATGTAGAGTCCTGGAACAGAAGGAACATGAGGCCGTTCTGCTCTGTAATAATGTCAGTGTGTATTTGCGTTGAGTGGTACTGTCAGACAGGATTATATTTGGCCCTGAGCACAGACAGTAGCCGTCTTGGCAAGCTTACAAAGCTCTGGGGAATAGCAGGGGGACAGGAGGGGGACAGGCTGGACGTTAAATATCACAGGGGCTGAACGGGTGACATTTCCACTATATGGTCTCAGTGAAAGCAGTGAGAAATCATAAGCTTATTGCTGCCTGCTTCACTGAGGGACGGAAGGACTGGCAATGACTGGGTTGTGGACAACAGGACCTTAGGCTTGTGTTTGCGTTAATGTTCTGTAATGCATAAGCAGTTGGTTTTTGGCTATTGCTGCAGAGTTATATCTTAACACAACGCAATCTGTTTCTATTCTTCTGTTTTAGGTGTTCATGGTAAATTGGATTGAGTCAGTAGTGTGAAACATTTAGCCTAGGCTTCTGCTTTTTGAAATTACACAAATTTGTGATTATTATGTTTTACCCCTTTAATGTCCCAAGGTCCAGATGTACTGAAGCCATTCTGTTTGTCCTGCCTGGTGTCTGTCTGTCTGCTTGCCTGCTGTCTGTCTGGCTGCCTGCCTGGTGTCTGGCTGCCTGCACCTTTGCCCTGTTCCTAGAGGTGTCTGCTCCCCCGCCACCTCACACAGAGCCCCAGATGTCTGAACAGCGTCAGTCACAGTGTGCCCCCATCCCCAGTCCTCCCAGGTCCCCCTGTACAC
>JACXGI010004226.1:0-55421 GCA_016801175.1 Esox masquinongy
ATAAAAGCCGAGTTGACCTGCAGGAACAACTGTCTGGCCAACCCGGGACACACATATTTATACAGTGTTATCTTGTACAATCTTCCTGGCCATCCCCTTATGCTAATTCTTGGGCGGATCTTACTCCCCATCCGCCACCATTGTTTCCCAACCTTCCAAGATCCTTTCCCTGTTAAATATTGGTGGCGCAGGCTTCAGGGATTTGTTTAAAAATAATAGAGCCATTAGGGCCCTATACATTTTGATTATTCAGAAAATCATTAATAATGTTATATATCGCTGATACATTGAGTGCTATTACCATAATGATCCCCATTATGATTCTTTGTATCCTTACTCACGTGCCTACTGATTATATACTCATTCATAAAGGGTGATGATAGCTCAGAAACGATCCTATGTCAAACCTCTATTCTTTCTTTATTCCTATGCTCATTGCTCAAGTCACCCAAGAATGGGACTAGAGGGGGCACCCAATCCCCATGATGTGTGACAAAGATCACTGAATTAGTGTCTGTGTAAAGAACACGTCTATCCAACTTCTCCAAGAATGAATACAACTCGAATCTAGCATAAGCTGTTGTGACAGAGGCAATGAAAATAACCCGTTATGTGGTTTGATTGGTGTCTGTCTTGTGTAACGCCACTGTACCATTGCAACTGTGTCTGAGATGAAAGAGGAATGACTAACTTTTATTTCACTGGAAAAAAGGTAGAGGCTAAACTCCTCCGCATCTGTAACTATCTCACACTGTTGGTTGATATATAGAGTACAAAGATTCAGCTGTATGCAGATTGTCGTAAAGTTAATAACATTTTAGAACATTGCTGAAAATGTCTGTGAATGTTTACACTTACACAAGAAGTATCTGTTCAGGATGTTGCGTAAAATCACAACCGCTCAGTCCAACTGACACTGATGTTGCTTACTTGGCCTGAAATAAAAAGAATGAGGGTTAACAGAAGACCAAGCGTATATAGGTTTTTAAAGCTGATGATTAATAATGTTAAAAGACTACTTACCAAGGTCTGAAGGTCCAAAAAGGTGTTTTCCAAACCAGGCTGTGTTAATTTCCACTCAACCCTAAACCAGAGATATAAAACAGACAATAGGAAAGACAGATAAAAGCTTAACGTTTGGATTTCTCCTTCATGTTCATTATGTAATTGTTTTATACAGCTCTGGAAAAAATTAAGAGACCACTGCAAAATTAGCAGTTTCTCTGGTTTTACTATTCGTAGGTATGTGTTTGAGTAAAATGAACATTTTTGTTTTATTCTATAAACTACTGACAACATTACTCCCAAATTCCAAATAAAAATATTGTCATTTAGAGTATTTATTTGTAGAAAACAACAACTGGTCAAAATAACCAAAAAAAGATGCATTGTTTTCAGACCTCAAATAATGCTAAGAAAACAAATTCATATTCATTTTTCAACAACAAAATACAAATGTTTTAACTTAGGAAGAGTTCAGAAATCAATATTTGGTGGAATAACTCTGATTTTCATATTGCTTTTGGGTGACTTTATGCCACTCCTGGCACAGAAATTCAAGCAGCTCGGCTTTGTTTGATGGCTTGTGACCATCTATCTTCCTCTTGATCAAATTCTAGACGTTTTCAATGGGGTTCAGGTCTGGAGATTGGGCTGGTCTTGACAGGGTCTTGATCTGGTGGTCCTCAGTCCACACCTTGATTGACCTGGCTGTGTGGCATGGAGCATTGTCCTGCTGGAAACACCAATTCTCAGAGTTGGGGAACATTGTCAGAGCAGAAGGAAGCAGGTGCTCTTCCAGGATAACCTTGTACTTGGCTTGATTCATGCGTCTTTCACAAAGACAAATCTGCCCGATTCTAACCTTGCTGAAGTATCCCCAGATCATCACCGATCCTCCACCAAATTTTACAGTGGGTGCGAGACACTGTGGCTTGTAAGCCTCTCCAGGTCTCCGTCTAACCATTAGATGAACAGGTGTTGGGCAAAGCTGAAAATTTGACTCATCAGAGAAGATGAATGAGTTGAGAAGATTTGAATGAGTTGACGGTCATCATTCAAATCAGAGAAGATTTGAATGAGTTGACGGTCATCTCGGTCAGTGGACTGTCATTTTCACCCTCTGCTAGTCTGTAGCTTTGTTGTCCCCAATGTCTGTTGTTTGACCTTGTTCTTATGAACCGCCGTCTTTGAAATTTTCAGGATGGAAGCAACCTGAGGCTCACTGTATCAGTAAAGCCAGAATTGAACCCTTCTTTTCCTCACTCAAAGCTTTGCTTTTCTTTTCAACTCTTTTGTCATGCTGAATAGTTATTTTTTTTATTCAAATTACCTTTGAGGTACTACTTGCACTGTTTTTCCCATCCAGCTGCTCCTATTGCAAGAGGATAGTGATGACCACAGCAGTGGTTTTTATACTTTTCCTCGTTAAATTAGGTTCAGGTAATCACCTAATCAGTACCTCATAAAGTAAAATGATGTGTGCCTGTGTTGGAATACATGTAGAGATGCTGATTTAAGAAAAATGGTCTCTACTTTACGTGGTCTCTTTACTTTACGCCTCTTAACTTTGTCATTGGTTACACGTCAATGATCATCACTTTAGAACTATTTAGTTTACATTAAATACATTTGTGATACGGATAAAGCTAAATTATTTAATTCAGGTAGTTGTTTACGTTTGACAACCAGATACACTGATTGATTCTTCCAGTCAGGTAGAAACGCCGTTCTCGTTAGTTATCGCATCATTGCATTTTATCAATTAAGGACAAACTCATACGCTTACATACACTAGCGAACATTTTATCTTAATATTGCCGTTAATCTCTTTAAAACGACATTCAACACATAATATAAGACCATAATACAGCATACAAAAATCTGAATTCATTTCATGCTTCAATACCGGGAAGCCTCGCATCCACACACACACATGCACACACAGACAGACAGGTATTTACTAACTCACAAACACTACAGTTAGTAAGCATCGTTGCCTGTTAAACAATTCTACCAATTTGTAGAAAACAAGCTCACGTTAATGCTCGTACAATTTGAGAAGACGCGCTTACAGAAGTTTTGTTTTCCTGAAATAACATATCTTAAAATGTCCGTGAATCAGCGTTGTCCATGCAAACATAAACTCAACCTTCTGGGTGATTTTCTAACTTTTTCGCCATATAATGCAACTCCAAGGTTAATGCTGACTTAAAATACCCATTTTGATTTCACAAAGCATCATTGCTCATACATACACATACACGTACCAAAGTCATCAGTTTTATTTTTAACACTATTTTTAACCCAACCACGATAAATTCAACCTAGCCATAATGTCTGCTCGACCCAGGTTCAGTTTGTTACTTCTAAACACCAACATCGTCCACATGATGTATGGATTAAGTAGTGCTATGGCATATTACAAACCTTGTGTAATACGCGGGGTGTTAATCAACCTGAATGTACTAAGGATTATTTTTATTTTTTATATGGGGACCACTACAATGGTTGGATCTGATCTTAAAAGCCATTACATGTTAAAATAATCAGCAGAAACTCTCCAAATCATAAGTCCCGACCCCTTCTTTATATCTTACAGAAAAAAGCAAGATTTTGTAAATGCTCTCACACATGAAATTCTATACTTGTTAAAATGGCCCAACTCCATATTGCACAAACATTGCAAAACATCAAAGGTTAACACTGCTTGGTTATAAACCATCTAATACATACCCATCTGATGTAACAGTTATGTTAACATCAGTTGTGTGGGGATTAAATATTCCCAAACCCAGGCGCCCTATTGTCAAACGTCAAACTTATCATAACATTGAATGTCTGGTGAATTTAACATTCCTGAACCCTGTCGCCACACACCACCCATACCATATTTTATCTCCCGGACATACATACGTCATACTGGAAGTTACAACCCCTAACATACGTCACACGAGAAGTCCCACCCCCAAGCATACGTCACCCTGGAAGTCCCACACCTGCAAACGTCACACAGGAAGTCCCACCTACCAAACTGGACGTCCCGCCCCCAAACCGGAAGTCCCACCTACCTGTCAATCAATCATCAAAATTGTCAGTTGCTGCCCTATATTAACTACTAACGGAAATCCTGAGAGGTACAGTTTATCAAGAAATACCAGAAAGAAAATACCACTGTGTCTTTAAATTCTTTCATATACTGAATATGAAACATCAATCAAGACATGTGAATGACTCATAAATACAGATACAGCGCTTATAGGCTCTTAGAATGTGGCTAGCCAAGTAGTCTACTTATTAGGCAGATGTTGACAATGTCAGTGAAAATGTAATGTACACTGCTCAAAAAAATTAAGGGAACACCTAAATCACACACTGGGTCTGGATAAAATAAATATATTAAAGAACAAAATCTTTACTGTGTAACTGGTTGAGAACAAAATTACATAACAACGGTCAATGGAAAACGAAAACACCAACCAGACCTGGATCAGGGCATCAGTCAGCTCCTGGACAGTCTGTGGCTACTTGGTGGGGGTGGATGCACCGATACATAACATCCCAGAGGTTCTCAATTGGATTCACGCATGTGGAACGTGAAGGCCAGTCAATGGCTTCAATGCCTTCGTCATCCAGGAACTACCTACAACCTCTGGCCACAAGGCCAGGCATTGTTCTGCACCAGGAGGAACCCAGGGCCCACTGAACCAGTGTAAGGTCTGATTTCATCCCAGTACCTAACAGCAGTCAGGGTACTGTTGGCTAGCACGTGGAGGTCTGTGCGACCCTCCAAGGATATGCCTCCCCAGACCATCACTGATCCACACCGGTCATGCTGGATGATGTTGCAGGCAGCATAACGTTCACCACGGCAACTCCAGACTCTTTCACGTCTGTCACATGCTCAGTGTGAACCTGCTCTTATCTGTGAACAGAACGGGGCACCAATAGCTGACCTGCCAATTCTGGTGTTCTCTGGCGAATGCCAATCGAAATGCATGGTGCTGGGCTGTGAGCACAGGTCCCATTAGAGGACGTCGGGTCCTCATGCCACCCTCATGGAGTCTGTTTCTGACAGTTTGGTCAGAAATATGCACATCAGTAGCCGGCTGGAGGTCATTTTGTAGGGCTTCTGTTCCTCCTCGCACAAAGGAGCAGATACCGGTGCTGCTACTGGGTTGATGCCATTCTACGGCCCTGTCCAGCTCTCCTCGTGTAACGGCCCGTCTCCTGGTATCTCTTTCATGCTATTGAGACTACTGGGAGATACAGCAAACCTTCTTGCGACGGCACATATGGATGTGCCATCCTGGAGGAGCTGGACTACCTGTGCAACCTGAATGGGCTGCAGGTACCGCCTCATGCTACTAGTCGTGACAAGGACACTAGCAAAGCCCAAAACTAGTGAAGAATCTGTCAGGAAAGATAAGGAGAGAGCCATTGTCCGTGTCCACCACCTGCAAAACCATTCTCTTTTTGGTGGTTGTCTTGCTGTTGCCTCTCCAGATTGATATCCCTGAAGTTTAATTGACTTGGTGTGGTACTGTGATGATTATGTGTTCCCTTATTTTTTATGAGCAGTGTACATTGGTACACATGTTCAAAACAATTCTCAACATATGCAGGCTTTTTCAGGCCATCCATAAAGGTGCACTATAACATGTAAATGTTTATAACGGTTGATATCTCTTGATCCGTTTGACTCAGAGTGATGAAATACCGCACACAAGCTGAGGGATATGAATCTAGCTTGTAAAGTATGTAAGTTGTAAAGTATGGTTCACGTTGGCCAAATTATGGCACTGTTGGATCGGGAAAAACATTCAAGCAATTTCAATTGCACAGTGTGGCCATACTATTTGAGATATAATCTTGTTAAACTTGAGTTTAACATTATGGGTACCTCAATACAGGGGTGTAGAATTCAAGGGGGGGGGGGGTCATGACCCCCCCAATATTACTAAAAGGTCAGTGTGACCCCCCTGGAATAGAGTGAAAATCCTGGGATAAATTGACCCTGACCCCCCCAACATACAATACAAACCTACGCCATTGCCTCAATGCTATATAACAAAGTTGATGAATATCACACAAGCACTTGTGCAAAAATAGACATGAAAAGTAGTCAAAGTCAGTCAAAAATTATACAAGAATTCTACATGATGTGTTACATGCTGAGTTGTGATATTTGGCAAATGTGGTAAGGAGTACAGAAGTAGCTCGTTGTAGGCAATATGTTCAATTTGTCCTGAGCATGGCACAGTACTGCACACAGCCAAAGACTGTCAACGCTGTTTGCAGCTTTAATTTTATTATTGTTATTATTAGGGGCCAAGCACCGAAGGTGCTGGAACCATATTGTTTTTGTTTGTTTTACTATTAGGGATAAAGCACCTAATAACCCAATAAGGTTGGTAAAAAAAGACAAGTTGGTAAAAAAGACAAGTTGGTATAAACGCAAAATACTGGTCTTGAGTCGCAAGTTCTATTGTGTTTTTTTATTTTTATATGCATGGGGTTACCATCCGGTGAGACCGGTTTGCAGCCGAGTGTGAAGCGGTTGGGATGAGGATTAGCACCTCAAAATCTGAGGCCATGGTTCTCAGCAGGAAACCGATGGAGTGCCTCCTCTGGGTAGGGAATGAGGCGTTACCCCAAGTAAAGGAGTTCAAGTATCTCGGGGTCTTGTTCGCGAGTGAGGGGACAATGGAGCGGGAGCTTGGCCGGAGAATCGTTGCAGCGGGGGCGGTATTGCATTCACTTTACCGCACCGTTATGATGAAGAGAGCTGAGCCGGAAGGCAAAGCTCTCGATATACCGGTCAATTTTCATTCCTACCCTCACCTATGGTCATGAAGGCTGGGTCATGACCGAAAGAACTAGATCGCGAGTACACGCGGCTGAAATTGGTTTTCTCAGAGAAGCTCAGTCATCCGTGAGGAACTCGGAGTAGAGCCGCTGCTCCTTTGCATCGAAAGGGGCCAGTTGAGGTGGTTCAGGCATCTGGCAAGGATGCCCCCAGGACGTCTCCCTAGGGAGGTGTTCCAGGCACGTCCAGCTGGGAGGAGACCTCGGGGTAGGCCCAGGACTAGGTGGAGAGATTATATTTCGACACTGGCCTGGGAACGCCTCGGGATCCCCCAGTCAGAGCTGGCAAATGTGGCTTGGGAAAGGGAAGTTTGGGGTCCCCTGCTGGAGCTTCTGCCCCCGCGACCCGATACCGGATAAGCGGATGAAGATGATGATGATCGGATTACCATCACAATACAACCACATACACATGTTTGGAAATTGAGCAAAAATCAACGTACCTAGGTCCTACTACCAAGTTGTATAGTACCCTCTGCTTTGCAACCCCCTACTCATTACCTTATAAGGACAAAACATACATTCCTCTGCCACTTAACACCCACCCCTTATTCATTCATTGTGAATTGTAAACATTTCACAGCATACTAAAAATACCTGTATATAAATGAATATGAAAGACAATAGAATACAAAAAGCACAGCTGCCAACTTAATAAAGTGGTAATAATATTAAAACAATATTCTGGTCTTCACCTTCAAAATTCCATCAAATTCCCTCCTTTTATCATAATAAGACATGATAACCCAAAAAAATTCAGAACATTTCTACGGTTCAAACAAAAAAAAAACCTGCAGTTATACAAACACAAAAACAGCTATCAAGAAACAAACACGAACCTATACAGCAAATAAAAGCATACTACAAAAAAATAAACATTCACCAATCCCCATGGACCAAACCACTCACTACTTAAATGGACTCCCACTCGTCCGGTGAAATGTTACTGCAAACTCGGTCTTGTAAATCCTGACATGTTAACATACCATTCAATCGATTGAAAAATTACATGGTTACTAAGACACAATCAAGTGTATAATTTGCTACTGGAACTGGTGTGGTGTGAGCCATGTGGCGTCTCCAGAATGAGAAAGAGCTGAACATACATAACATGAGCCATTAGTGTGTTTGAATGCAATAACATTTTAAAAAAGACAACCAAAAGTTTGCAGCATGTACAGACTTCTCGTTTGGTCTGTAATCAGCAAAAATATGATCAGTGTCACTTCTCTTTCTCTTACAAAAATGTATTAGTCCTTGCCCACCGTCGGTCCAGGTGGCTGTCATTAGAAACCTGCAAATGTGAGCTGTGATCGTTTGCGTCCCTGCTGTAGACACACAGATTCCTTCGGGTTCTGGAACTATGCGACAGTGGCATGAATCCATGCATCCCTTTCTGTCACTTTCACTGCAGTCGGAGTTGTTAGGAGCATTCGATATGGTCCTTTCCATCTTGGATCTTTCCAGCACTTCCTGTGTAGATCCTTTACACGAAGTCACCCAGCTCAATGGTTGCCTGCATGTTGGAGTGCTGGTAGAGTGGCTTTGACGCTTGGGAACAAAACTTTCAGAACATTATTAAGATTTTTACAGTATTCAGTCATTTCATCATCCATTCCCTGGAGAGTCAACCTGTTCTGAGGGAAAGGTGTGTTAGTCATTCTCATGGGTCATCCAGTGACAACTTCATGAGGGTAAAGACCAGTGGTTGAATGTGTTCTCCCACACATACTCATCAAAGCCAATGGTAACACCTTTATCCAAGTCAACCCTGTTACAGTCTGGTACCTTGCTTTTCCTCTGCAATGGGTCTTGTAATGGCTCTGTAATGGGTATTGTATCATCCCAATTACCTCTTATATATGGCCAGTCAAACTTCAGTGATCTCCCAAATACTGCTGCAAGATCCTGGAGTGTAGGGTCATACATAGCAATGAGTGCATTCACTTCATTAATCCACTTGTCACAGTTGTCTTTTATAGGAGGTAATTCTTCAGTTATCTGTTTTAATTCATCCAAATACCAGGGTTGGTGAACCTGAACAGTTTCTGGACCATCACCCTCTCTGTTTGGATTAGGGAAATGGATCATCTGCATACCTCTCAGTAGTCTTCTTTTTCTTTCATAATTCCATTCCGACTTCCTCATGTATTCGTGCTTCTTCCTTCAAAACAGCCGTTGTATCCTTTAAATCATCCCCACTTCCTTCTTTAGGAGACTGGTAACCCCCCACCGCTCCTATTCCAAGCTCCCCTTCTTCACCAGGTGGCTGTAACTGTTCCAACGGTGGGGGCTGATTTGAGTAGGGTGGCGGTATCATAGGATACAGTCTTTCTTCCCTTTGTCTCATTGGTTGTTTCTTTGGAACGCATTCCATAGTCTTGCCTTTTTCACTTTCCACATTTTTCAATATAATTTCAGTGCCATTTCTGCTAGTACTGCGTTGGCTTTTCTCATCGTTTTCTTCTGCCTGCCTTTCCCATCGGAGAAAATCCTGCTAATTCACCTTCACTTTCTTTCTACATTTCAATTCCCTCTTCCAAAATCAAACAAAATTGGTTAAGGATTCTAGAACACAAAGACAATAGAAGACAAAAAGCAGAGCTGCCAACTTAATAAAGTAGTAATAATATTCTGGTCTTCACCTTGAAAATTCCATCACATTGGTAAGAAAACATGGCTGCCATTGACAAATGAACATGGCTGGGACAGGTGTGCACAATACCAACATACATTACTACATTTGAATAAAACTTACTACAAATGTTCAGAATCATGAATCAACCAAAAGAGTGCAAGCAATTTCCGAACAACCACATGGTGGTGCTAAAAACACCATTTTGCTGTTTATAAAAATCACTCAACATCTCCTGGTAGCACTTTATCTGGCAGGATGGAAATAACAAGGTAATAACTAGGTTATTTCCAGACAGCAACATAGAAACAAAGAGGAAACACGTGGGTAACAACATGTAACTACACATCAATAGTAAGCATGTTTCTGTGGAAAATAGTAGGTAGCAGTAGGGAAAAAGCTCTGTATCTGAGGCGGCAACTCTAGGTAAGGGCATGCTAGTCACCCATTTATCGTTTATATGTTTATGCTGAAATAACAAGGAAACTGTAAGGACAGTTCCATGAAACAATACAGAATGAAAACCGCTACAACCATGTCAGACACTACTGTTATTTCAGTACAACTCAATTGTTAAATTC
Organism: Esox masquinongy; assembly: GCA_016801175.1. Taxonomy (NCBI): domain Eukaryota; kingdom Metazoa; phylum Chordata; class Actinopteri; order Esociformes; family Esocidae; genus Esox; species Esox masquinongy. The sequence continues at coordinate 10,084 of JACXGI010004226.1, forward strand.
CCCTGTATTTACAATTCTACACCATGTAGTTTTACTGCAGTGTGGTTGTATTATTAATGTGCAATACAGCATTAGCCTTCTCCCTTTTCAAACGTTGTTAACCTGTTATTTCATGTGTATTACAAGTGTACCTATCAGTTCCTTGGATATCCATTGTTCTTTCCACAAACATTCATATTGTTGCCGCTAGTAATGGTCTGAATTTTACAGTTATGCCTCTGTAACTATCCCCTTTACTTACCTCTTAGCTCCATTTTACCTTGGGTAGTTGCAATTCAAATGGTTGTCCTCCTATTACTATGCAATCTACCTGCATTAGTCTTCTTTTTCCCACTTAGTTTCAACTTCCCTCTTTCAGTGTAGTTGCAGTGTAATGGCTGGACATTGCCCCTTTTTTTCAATTCACGTGTCATTGCTGCTATTCCTGTATTTCATTTGCACATGCCGACTTGCACCTTAAACTTGCACCTTAACCCTGCCCTCACTGCACATGGCACATTTAGAACTGCCACTGTACTTGCATTTTCAATTGTTACACACAAGAAACCTCATTGCTGCTATCCCTGCATTTCAGTTGCACATGCTACCTTACTCCTTCAATTTGCCTTGATTGCAAATTCAGAATGCCATTGAGAATTGCCACAACTATTTATCTCACTTGTACGTACATTATACTTAATACCTGTAAATATTCTGTGAATTTGTGAATTTTACACTGCACATTTAGAATTTCCATATGTAATGCATTTGCATTAATTGCACACTTATTCATTCCACTTGTATATACATTCTTGTACTTGTAAATTTATACTGCACTCCTCTATTTGCACTTCCGGTTAGACGCAAACTGCATTTCGTTGTACTGTACTTGTACTGTTCAATGACAATAAAGTTGAATCTAATCTAATGGCCAGGCATTACCCCTATTACCTTGCTATTTACCAGTTGTTTCTTCATAATTTCACATTTGTAACTGAGACGGCAACACTAGTTAAGGGCATGTGAATTACGAATGTATTGTTTGTTTGTTTATGCTGAAATAAAAATGAAAATTTAAGGAAAGTTCCAAAAACAATACAGAATGAAGACCATGCCATAATATGGCAATTGCCCATCAACAGTTGAATATGTTGCACTCCCGTATTTCATTACTTTCCTGACATTACTGTTATTTCAGCACAACTCAATTGTTAAATTCCCCTGTATTTACAATTCTACACCGTGTACTTTTACTACAATGTTGCTGTATTATTAACGTGCAATACAGCATTAGTCTTCTCCTTTTTCAAACGTTTGACCTTTTATTTCATGTGTATTTCGAGTACCTACCGGTTGTGGGACCTGTAGGTGTTTGCTGACAGAACTACTATGCATCATAGTTCTATAAACATATATTTTCAGTTGAAATGGTTTCATTTCAGTTTAGGTAGGTATTCTCAATAAGACAAATACTCTATTGGCTAATATGCAGACTACCTGCTCCAGTTCCCTTGGCAGTATCGGTTATGGTGATTCCTTCTACCACATGGTGTTCTAATGGCTCAAACCTGATTTTCTGGGAAAGTCCCTCCTCTTTGAGGATCTAATTTTCCACTTTGACCCTTATGGCATCAAGTTCACCATTAAATGTTATGATTCCTGTATTGTTTTTCATTTTCTATTGCCTGTTAAAGTTTCTTTAACAGTGTAGCCATTTAGTGAATGATTACATTCTACAAGACGCGTGTATAGGTTTGGTATGCTAGCTACTTCCTTTACTGCAACCTGATTGTAGCGGCATTGTTTAAGTTCAGGGTTATGTTCTGGTTGGTAGGATATCTAATATCTACCTAACTAGTGGCACCTTGTTTTTAACCTTTCGTGACAGTTTGCTGAAAAGGATCACTGTGCAGTTTGTTTATTTGGCCTATATTGTTGAAGAAAGTCTGAAAGTAAGTATTTAGCTAGCTACATGCAATGGCAAAAATGATTTATGAATGTTTTATAAAGTTCGTTTTCAGCTGTACACCATACTGTTATGACTAGAGTAGTAGCTAGCTACTGTAGCCCCCTAACTTCGGCCATCCCTACCATCGGGCACTTCTGCCATTTGTCAATGGCATTAGAAAACCAACCTGTGTGTCTTATCATTTTGGCCACCGGTTGGGTTTCTGGTGTTAGTTCAACTTCCCAAGAGTGTAATCAGGGGCCGTATTCACAAAATATCTTAAGGCTAAAATTAGCTCCTAATTTGCTGACTTAGGAGTAACTCTTTAAAAAATGGGCATGTCAGTCCTAACTTTAGGACTCCTAAATTTTTGGCCTAAGAGTATTTCACAAAGCATTTTAGTGCTAAAATCAGCTCTTAAATCTGTGAAAAGGAGTAGTCAAGAGACCTCCTAAGTCACTAAGACCAAATCACAAACAAACCTAAAAGGGCTGCTGCCAGCAATCCGCCTTGTAATCAGGTCGACTTTGTAGAAACATTTAATGATACTGGACTTTCAAAATGTATCACCTTAAACGCGAGGGTATTATGATCATAGTAGAGCTAGTCATTAATGCAGTCATTTCACCAGCAAACAGAAACAACCCAATAACACCGGTGATCAAGGTTGTGACAACTTTACGTTACTTGGCCACAGGGAAAATGCAGCTATGCAGCGCAGACAAACTATGTACATCTCATTCATCTGTCAGTAGAATATTACATCGAACAATAATTATGCTCTCCAGACCCCATATCGTCCGGCAAATCATTTGGTTTCCTCATTCGCCAACTACAAAGAAGCAAAACCAACTTCATGGTCATAGCTGGACCACCCGGTGTAGTTGATGCTATATTTGGGACACATAATTGCACAAATTATTGGACAATCAAAAGATGAACGCGCATTTCTTTACGAGCTGCCAGACATGTAAGAGGCTGACAATTAGCTGAACATGTCTTGACTAGTCAGTATGTCATTCTTGGTTTCATGTTTAATCAGTGACACTTGGCTTACATTTTTATTTGAATTTCTTTATTTCAATGTGACAGCATGACATATCCTTCTACAGTATTGCTATGATGAATCCACTGACAGAGACCCCTCCCCTATCAGCCAATCACTGTGGGCATAGTAAATAAGCTTGTTCATGGAACACGATATAATCCATAGCAACAGGGTCAATCCCGTCCTTTCTCCTAGCTTAAGACTCCCATTCTTTACTAAAAGTTGGTCTTAGCAGCTTTGTGAATAGGTTTTAAGAGGAAACTCTTAGCTAGGAACTTTTAGTGCTGTTTAGGATTCCTTCTAGTGGTAAGATAAAATGTTTTGTGAATACGGCCCCAGAAGGAGATGTTTACATCATTGCTTGTCAGTCACAGAACTAAGTAGCATGCAGATTTCTGGGATTTGGTTTACTATCTCAGTCCAAATGAACATGTTATGTTCATAGTAAATACATTACCTAAGGGAGGTAATGTATTTACAAACAGTAGAGTAATTAATCCATACTTCTGGTGAGAGATCTTGATGCTTACACACATATTGTGGCACAGTAATGCAACAATAGAAAGAATTTCCCCAATACTATTATAAAAGGGAATATCCCCCGAGATCAGACTATGAAATTATCTGCAGATTACATGTTGTTGGAAAGCTTAGGAAATGTCTACCTAAAGCTAATATAGCAAATAATCTTGGATTCTGTGTAGAATCCTGCCCCTAATGTATACAATGCTGAATTTTAACAATAACATGACTTGTCTTGTCTTCCCCATCCCTTACTGAACCAAACCAGAATAGTATTAGATAGTCCAGAGTGTTTTAGGGTGTGCTATAGAAATGTCTTGAACTGATGTATTTTTTGGATTCTACTGAAATGTATAGAGGAATGCTAGAGATCTGGTCCTTATTTGTTTGTGACACACGTCTGAATGATATCAGTGGATCATTGGGACCTCCGACCATTTGTTAATCTGCCTAAACCAACAAGTGTATCTGTTTTTTGTTCTTCAGGAATGTGGCCAGCGGTCTTGAAAGGGTCGTTTACAATGTTCCCCTAGCCCCTTGGGGGTGTCATAATTGTCTTTACAAGATAAATATGCAGATTCTTATCCCCACCCATTCTTGTATAAGTATTGAATGTATTTCCAACCAACCCCAGAGATGTTTCACGGTTTGCTCTGTAATTGGCAAGAATGTTTAAATGGGAGATATCTCAGCATAAGTTTGTAGAAAACAATATTTTAAATATTAAGTTAAAACATTAACTGCAGACTTCTGGTAATGTATGCTGGTACTTCTGGAAGTGGTGCTTCAAAGTTGTTTTCAAATCGTTTACATTCAATGACTGCCTGAAGTCTGCAACCTATTGATGTCACATCACCAGATGCTGGGTAAAACTGTAAAAATTACCTGCCTTACTCATTAAATTAATTCAACAGAGACTACTCAAATATAGACTTAGGTCAGTAGAACTCAAATCATAAAAGTGGCACTAACTCATAAGTCAATAATATTTCATAGCACCTTATATTTTGAGCAAAGCTAACAAATATTAGGTTATTGAGTAAATATAACTATTTGTTTGTTTTCTGATAATATAAAATAAGTATGTTTTAGTAATTAAGATAATAATAATACTAATAATAATAACTTTATTTGTATAGCACAATAAAAATAGAAATACATTAAAATATTAATAAAAAAACATATAATAAAAAAACATATATATTATTTTAAAAAGTAAAGGAAGTAAAAAAGAGTAAGCAAAATATAAAATCACAATGATAAAATATTCGTAAAAGCCATGTTACAAAAATGAGTTTTTAGGTAAGATTTAAAAGAATGCACTGATGTAGCATTTCAGACAATCTGTGGTAGGCTGTTCCAGAGTCTAGGGGCCTGTATAGCAAAGGCCCGGTTCCCTTTAGTTTTCAGTCTAGACTCTGGGACAGCCAGAAGTCCTTTTTCAGCTGATCTGAGAGGCCTAACAGCGCAGTATGGGTTTAGCATGTCACTAATGTGATCAGGTGCCAGAACATGTAATGCCTTAAAAGTGATAAGTAGAATTTTAAAATCTACTCTGAAATTCACTGGTAACCAATGTAGAGCTGCCAACCCAAGGCTTAACCGACAAATACAACTGTGTATCATTTGCATAACAATGAAAAGAGATGTCATGCTGACGAATTATACTACCTAATGGAAGCATATACAGAGAAAACAGGATTTGCCCCAGGATGGAACCCTGTGAAATACCACTTATGACAGGAACAGTGGAAGACATATAATTGTTAATGGACACTACAAATGCTTTATTTGACAGATACAACAAGAGACTGAATTAAAAATTTATTGTAACTAGTTACACAAAATAAATTACTGATGAGGACTAATTCTTTATGCAGACAGGGATTTTCCTGTAAATAAACATACGCTAAATAGCCTACCAGAGAAATACTGCAGCGAATGTGATCGTAGGATGAAACTATTTTCATATTGGCAGTGTTGCCAGATGGGTAGGTTTCCCCTGAAATTGGGTTCTTTTTTCATGGCCTTGGGCGGGTCGATTTACAGATAGGGTTGCATAGGAAAAATAGCGTTTCAACTTTTTTTTGTGAAGTAAGCGGATTGCACGGTTTACTGTCAGTGATCTGGCAAGCTTGCATACAGAACCTGACTGGTTCTGACATCACAGAGATGAGTAAACAAGTGGATCCCAGTTTTCTTTTACACCCAAGCAAAATATTTCAATAAAACTTAATAACGCCTAAACTATATCCAGTCCACATAACAGTTGTTAACGTTTCAAATTACTTCTGGTAGAATCACAGATTATTTTCAATAGAGTTCACAAGTCAGACGAAGATGACTGGTGAAAAGACGATTAAATTAGGGTATGTAGGCTACTGTCCCCAACAACATTATATATGCAATACACAGTGTAAAAATATCCAATTAACCTATTTAAGTCACCAACAATATAAATATGAATGTGAAGACGCTGGATGATCGTAAGCAGCTGAGCTAAGTACAGCTGAAGGAAGTTGAGAGAGGGGGATAAATGATGTGGCATCAAGTGCAAGGATGTAAAAAAACAATGCAACAAGGCTGTAATATATACAGCTCTGACGTGTTTTTAATGCAAGTCAAATTACCAAGAACATAGTATAACAAGGAAAATAGACATTAATAATATTGACTGTAATTAATTATAAAGCTTGATGAGTGATTTCATATTTTTTATATGATTCCTAGATCTTCTAATAAACATAGTTTTGATGCTTGATGGCCTAGGTGAAGTGTGGCCCAGACAGGAGGTTTACCTTCCTTGGTCAATGATCTTAAATGTGATGCTCAATTCCACTTAGTTCTTAGAAAACATTTTGAACCAAATTTTAATTCCTGACTCTACCAGAAGGGATGTTGAACAATCAAGTGTCTGTATTTGAGATATGCATTTTGGCTTGCAGGGCTCGACAATAACGATGGCTTCATGGCCCCAGGCAAGTAAAAAGTCAAGTTGGGACAAATAAAACTAGCAAGTCACAGTTCCAATCGGGCCATTGCAAAAAAAAATTGAGTTTGAAAAAAATAATAATCACATTATAAACTCGACATACACAAGTTGTTTTGTAATCTGGCACATGCACAAATAACCCAAATAACCCTAACCATAACTTTCAGCTGTGATGGTAATTCCATCGATAGGAACTCTTTATGGAAGTAAGTACAGAGACAAAATTCTCTTGGCATAATTAGCAGTTTATTTGCAAATAGAGAGACTTGGTTTTCTATTTATACTAGCACATCAAAGACACTCCCAGACCCTGTTGCTATGTAATCCTGTTATAAATCATGACCCCCCTTATGTCCTATCTCCCCAGAGCTTGTCCTGAAAAAGGGTGTAAGGGTCTTGATTACAAGTGAGTGACCCAATCTTGATCTATAAACATGTTACATTTTAAACAATGAAATAAAGAATCAAGATACAATTTCTATCTTTTTGTACTTTTCAACTTCCATCTGTACTAGATAAACTCTCAAAGTAATAGTTACAATTTTCTCTTAAAAATCTCTTCTTTAATAAATCCCTCTGAGCGCGAAACATTTTTATTCACTGCTCCAGAACCGTAGACGTTAGATGCTTCATTCCTTTTCCATGTGAAAGACGACATTCTGCTGCAAATAACAACATCTCGTTTGTGAACTTTGGTAAACCAGAAGCCCCACAATCGTGATCACAAGAACCTCTAGTTGACGCGCCGGCACGTCCAGGTCACACATTTTATTTATTGCTCCGGAACCGTAGAAGTTAGAAGCTTTATTTCTTTTCCACGTGAAAGAGGACATTCCTCTGTAAATACTAACATCTTGTTTGTGTACTTTCGTGAACCAGAAGCCCCGCAATCGTGATCAAAAAACCTATAGTCCTTCAGGATTTCAGCAGTAGCCCTAACTAATTAGGGGTCCAAGCAGCAAAGCTTCGGAACCCTATTGTAATTGTTAGTTTTTTTTATTATTAGGGGTCCAAGCAGCAAAGCTGCGGAACCCTATTGTAATTGTTAGTTTTTTTATTATTATTAGGAGTCCAAGCAACAAAGCTGCGGGAACCCTATTGTAATTGTTAGTTTTTTTATGATTAGGGGTCCAAGCAGCAAAGCTGCGGGAAACCTATTGTAATTGTTAGGTTTTTTTAAATTATTATTATTTTCTTTCTTCCACCGTTTTTGCAGATTTACCAACTTCTAATGGCTAACTTTTTTTGAAACTTGGGACATCCATAGAGGGCTCTGCCAAACTCACAAAAACGAATTTTGATGTCCATAGGTCAATGCCTCTAGCGCCACCATCGGGTCAAAGTCGCGATTTTCAAACGCTTATAACTCAGGCTGTGATTGGTCTAGAGAAATGAAACCAGTGTCATATAATGCATGACGACGTGCCTAACAACCTTCTTAGAGGCCGTTTTAATTTGCGCCTAACCAGATATTCCCCCATTTTGGATTTTGTGAAAAACCTCTAAAATTTTTCACAGGTCGCAAATTTTGTCCAATCTTCCCAAAACCTGGCAGAGATGATCTACAGACGAAGCGTAACAAAAGATACTTGGTGGATTTTTTATTTGCAAAATCGTTTGCCCATTGCAGCCAATCAGAAATGGTGGCGAAGACATTCTATATGTGAGGTTGTATCTCAGCCTCCGTTTGTCCAATTGGCACCAAACTTGCTACGGATGTTCGGAAGGAGAACCAGAGGAGGCCTTCCGTGTTTGGCACTAATCGGCCATATGGGGGCGCTATACCAAAAAGCCACTTGTAAGGCTCATTACTCCTAAACGCAAACAGATATTTCAACCAAACTTGGTGAGTTGCATGAGTGCAATAGGTTCTTGTACTACAACAAATAGGGAGTCGGCATTCCAAACCATGTGACCGCCACGGGCCAATCAAATTCAAGCTATCAATTAAAGCTTTTAGAAATGCTTGACCACCATGAAACTTGATGAATAGAAAGTCTTATAGGCCCCCAACAACCAGTAAAAGTTTGGGCAAGATCGGCCATTGGGGGGCACTACAGTGTGTCGTCAAACTTGAGCTTTTCAAATAGCAATATCTTTGTGCTCCTTGGAGCTGAAATCACCAAGCCTATCTCACAATGTGACTGGCAGTATGCTAAACAAAATTGCCTCTTGGAACATTGAGCTCCAATATCTTGTATTTCCGCCATATTCAACTTCCTGTTAAAAATTTTCACAGGTCGCAAATTTTGTCCAATCTTTCCGAAACTTGGCAGAGATGATCTACAGGCGAAGCCTAACAAAAGATACTTGGTGGATTTTTGATTTGCAAAATCGTTTGCCCGTTGCAGCCGATAAAAAAATGGCGGCAAGGTGCCAAACAGGAAGCGAGTGAGTTTCTCGGCAACCGTTTGTCCGATTGTCACCAAATTTGGTATCAGTGGTCTGAATGGAGTGCAATGGGAGGTCTGCATATGTCATGTGCCAACAACTTCCTGTGTCTGAGAATTCCACAGGAAGTGAGGGGGTTTCTCAGCAACAGATTGTCACCAAACTTGGTATCCGTGGTCGGAATGGAGTGCATGGGAGGTCTGCATACGTCATGTGCCAACAACTTCCTGTGTCCGAGAATTCCACAGGAAGTGAGGGCGTTTCTCAGCAACCGTTTGTCCGATTGTCACCAAACTTGACATCAGTGGTCAGAATAGAGTGCATGGGAGGTCTGCATATGTCATGTGCCAACAACTTCCTGCGTCTGAAAATTTCACAGGAAGTGAGGGCGTTTCTCAGCAACGGTTTGTCCGATTGTCACCAAAATTGGTGTCTGTGGTCGGAACGAGATGCGAAAGAGGCCCGTGGTGTGTGGCGCTGATTGGCTATGTGTGGGCGCTGTTTTGGAAAATCTGTTTAAACGCTCATTACCACCTAACGCAAAAACGAATTGCTGGGCCTACTCTCGGGCTTGCGTGGCCAATCCTTGTCTTGCGCTCTGTTTACTTGGACCCCTAATTGCTGCTTGCAGCTATATTTATTATTATTATTATTCCGCCGTTTTTTTCAAGTTCACCTACTTCTGCTGGCTACCTTTTTTTGTAACTTTGCACGCTGATAGAGGGCTATCCCAAACTAACGCACAGCAATTTTGGTGTCCATAGGCCCATGCGTCTGGCGTCACCATCGGGTCAAAGTTGCGATTATAAAATGCTCATAACTCGGGGTTTGATTGCCCTAGAGACATAAATCTGGTATCATATGATGCATGGGCAAGTGCTGAACAACTTTGCAAGAGGCCGTTTTCATTTCCGCCATATTGGATTTTCCGCCATTTTTAATTTTCTGAAAATGCTTAGAAATTTTTCACAGGCCACAAATTTTGAGCAATCTTCGTGAAAAATGGCACAGATGATCTTCAGACCAATCCTAAAAAAAGTTATTTGATGGATTTTTGATAAACGAGACCATTTGTCCGTTACAGCCAATGAAATATGGCGATGAGGCTGTAGAACGTGAGGGTGTATCTCAGCAACCGTTTGTCGTATAGTCACCAAACTTGGTATCCATGGTTGGAAGGAGGATTAGAGGAGGCATGCAATGTTTGGCACCAATTGGCCATGTGGGGCGCTATACCAGAGAGTCACTTTGAAGGCTCATTACAGCTGAATGCAAAGATATTTCAAGCAAACTTGGTCTGTTGCATGACTATATCAGATTGTTGTACTGCAGTAAATAGGAAGTTGGTAGTGCAAACCATGTGACCGCCATGGGCCAATGAAATTCAACCTATGTATCAAAGGCTTTAAAAATTTAAAAAACTTTATCAGTATAAGCTCCTATAGGGCCCCAACAACCATTAAAAATATAGACAAGATCGGCCATTGGGGGGCACTACAGAGCAATGTCGAATTTGAGATTTTCAAATAGCGTTTGCTCCGTGCTCCTTACAGCTGAAGTCACAAAACCAATCTGAAATTGTGCTTTGTATTGAGCCAAATAAAATTGCCTCTTGCACCTATGAGCTGTGTCATCTTCGTTTCCCAGGATTTTGAATAGATTAAACCGAAACTGAAACGAACCAGTCCTAGGCCGTTCATCCGATTTCCACGAAACATCACATATACAATCTGTGGATGCTCCCCATCAATAATTACTAAAAGAAAATTGGATATTACCAACACAGCAGATGTCATATGTCAACAACTTCCTGCGACCTACAGTTTCACAGGAAGTGAAAGTATATCTCCACAAACGTATGTCCGATTCTCACCATATTTGGTACGCATCATCAGAATGCAATGAAGAAAGGTAATGCGGTCTAATGAGTCCAGATTTACCCTATGCCAGAGCAATGGGCGTGTCAGGGTAAGAAGGGAAGAAGGGAAGCGCATGAAAAAATAAACCCATCATGCATATTGCCCACTCTAACTCTATAAGCCTCTGGAGGCAGTATTGTGATCTGGGGTTGCTTCATTTGGTTAGGTCTAAACTAAGCAACTTTATGTGGCAATAAAATGAAATCAGCTGAGTACCTGAATATACTGAATGACCAGGTTATCAAATCAATGTATTGTTTGAGGAATCATTTTAACACACGAATTGGCCACCAAAAAAAGGTCACGAGTCCTGACCTTAGCCCCATTGAAAGTCTTTCGGATGTGCTGGAGAAGACTTTACGGAGTGGTTTGCTTCTCCAGTTGTCAATACAAGATCTCAGCCAAAAATGTATGCAACTCTGGATGGAAATAAATGATTTGACGTTGCATAATGTAGTTGAAAAAATGTCACTGCGAATTCATGCCGTAATCAAAGCTAAAGGCGGTCCAATGAATATTAGAGTGTGCTACTTTTTTTGGGGTCAGTCAGTGTATTTCTCAAGTCCCCTCATGAAAGACATGTGAATAGCACACACCCAATCTGGTCAATTGACATAAAAGTTCCAATATGTGCTAACAGCTACGCGCTTAACATGATCAGATCAAGTTGCCACGGTGACTCTGGAATGCTTCGACCCGCCCATATGCCAATGCTTCTAGTGCCACCTACCAGCCAAAGATGAGATTTTCAAATACTCATAACTTTTGCACCGATTGTGGTACAGACCTAAAACTTGTGTAATATGATGTGGAAACAGGTGCTGTACCACTTTGCAAAAGGCTGTTTTCATTTCCGCCTGATTACATTTTCCACTGTTTTGAATTTTCTGAAAAACCTACCTTTGAGAAGTAGTCCTATGCTGTTTGTCATATTTCCAAGAAACTTCACAAATAGCATCTGTGGATACTGCCCATCAATAACTATTAAAAATATTAGACATTTAAAACACAGCAGATGTCATAGGTCAACAACTTCCTGAGTCCTACAATTTCACAGGAAGTGAAAGCATACCTCCACAACCGTTTGTCCGATTCTCACCAAATTTGGTAAGCATCATTGGTATGACAAGGTAAGGACATGTGCAGTGTGTGGCACCAATTGGCCATTTGGGGCCGCTTTTCCAGAAAATCACATTAAACGCTCATTAATCCTGAACACAAACAGGCCCACACAACATATCAGGCCTATAAGGCCTATCCTCGAATGGCATTCTTATAGCTTGGACCCCTTAATTGCTGCTTGCAGCTATATTTATACTTGATCTTATTCTGTTGTTTAGAAGTCTACAATGCATAAACCAATCACAGACTGCGGTAAAACAACCAATGTCAAGTATATCCATGTCACCTACCTCCCCAAAAGAGAGAGAAAGAGCGAGCGAGCGCACCAGGGGTAGAGGCGTATGTGTCGCACTTACCATGCTCCCAAGAAAGTCATTATGCTCAGTAGCTACAATTGTTTTGAGAAAAAGAAATGGCCAAACGGATATTCACGACGAAAGAAGTGACATAAATGATTATGGAGAGCGAGGATAGTGAAAATGGGTCTGAACTTTCAGACGATGAAAAGTATCAGCACAGAATCGACCTATTTGTAAAATAGGGTAAGTGTAGCCTAAAAGCTATTCTATGATAATGTTTATTATTATTTTGCATTGTTTTAGTGGAATTACTAAGCCTATATGATAACATGATATAACGGTTCGGTAGCCAGTGGTCAAATGTGCACCTATGTTATTTGAGAGAATTTGTTTTATAAGTTTATGAAGTATAATGGTGAACGTTACTCGACAGAAAACACATTGTCCTTTATAGGGAGATGGCACATTCGGTTTTCTATCACTCATTCAATGCGCAAATAAGAATGGTACGTTTTATTTTGTTTCAGAGTAATTTGCTTTGCAATGTTTATAAAAACTGCAGCAGCCTATGTGGTATTTACAGTTTTTTCCTCTAAATTATGTAGATTGAAGTCGATAGTGGAAGCTTACTGTAGCGTACTCTTGCACTTTCAGCCACCTATGGTCGTCTTTGAGTGCGCAGATAGGGAGAAGCTATATTGTTTACGTTGCTATTTGTTGTTTATTCCCTTTATGAGGCAAATTGCAAATGAAAACGTTCACAAACATAGGTTGTGTTGTTAGGATTTGGGCATTTTACTATTGACTTTGCATAACTGCAGACACGGTGAAAGCAAACAAAAGAGGAGGGAGGGGTCCTGTGCGACAGTGAGTACCAGTCCCAGTAACTATTGTTGAATACAACAAATATATGAGGGGTGTGGACCTATGAGACCAGCTGATCCAATACTGCACTGTGCACCACAAGACCAGGAGATGTAAACAGGACCCTGTTCTTTTACTTTAGAGACATTGCCATGACAAATGTGTACGTAATATACAAGGACCTCCAGAAGAATCAAAACATGCCAACCAACAGCCTCATCGCCCACAAGGCCTTTGTGGAGCAGCTTGTGACTGAGTTGTGTAGGGTGTCACCTGTGGATATAACCATCCAAAGGAAGACTGGACACATCCCTGTTCTAATCTCCAGCTCTTCCAGATATGGCACATGTAGAGAATTCCAAAGGAAATAAAGGCACCCCCTATTCAAGACACCCCATTAAAAAAAAAGAAGAAAACCATGAGACTATATTTTACCAAATTAGGAAACATCATTTTGCAAATTTCTAATTTATCACTTGGATTAGATTTAAGACATTATTATTATATAGAATCCTAATTTATGAGACGAATATCTACACATGTGCCAGCTAACAGCACAACATGGGATAGCAAATGACAATCCTGTGGACCCGGCTCTTTGGCAAAGGCCGACAGAGTGGGCCTCGCCACAGAAACAAATCAACAACGCAGTGAATGCCATTCGGCTCAAGTATACACAAACAAATCAAAACAAAACCTGGCAATATAAAAAACTTCCAGGGTAACAACAATCTTGGTGAACGAGACGAAACATATGTCGCCAAAGAATACAAAATGCAGCCAATCGGAACCCTCGTGCACAGGGAATACCAAAAGGGAAAATGCATTTACTAGGTCGACCACAACATGATGCTGACAATTCAATATCCGAAACCCATTATATACAGGAGCAATCTCTACTCCATCCCAGTCTGCTTAAAATCCTGCACGAATCACCCCGCAAAAGGATGACTGCATGGGAGTGTTACCAGTGCTAACAGGACACGGAACAACAATGGCCTTTTCTTAACTACAGTTGCTAAAACTGAAATACCCTAAAAAAATTACTCCTACAAACCATACTTTCTCAAAACCATCTATCTACTTCCACAAATCCATCAAACCTGACATACTGAAACCAACCACCTAGTTTACTAAATCCTATGAAAAGCTATAAATCCAGTATGATCTAAATATGTCAGAGAAAAACAGGTCTGTGTTAAGGAATGATCTCACCGGTTGATGTTCTCTGGTCCGTCTCCTCCGACCGTCAGCATCCCTCCCTCAGGCGGTTAGCGTTCCTGCGTGTTTCCGTTGTGTCGTTCACAGTGATACCAGCGTGGTAGCCGGAACTGTCTCTATTCTTGCGGGAACACTACATCTAAAACAGCTGTTGTCTTGATTTCCACGGGTATCTTCACAGACCCAATGTCCAGTCGAACCACAGTGGTGGTAAACATTATCATAAATGTACCGGTTAGCATAGTCTCTCCCTCAAACCCGGGTCTGTAGTTGTCTTTGGGCTTAGCCACTGTAAACACCGGCTGGGCCAACAGAAGTTATGTATCTGGTGTGTTCTTCTCTCCCCTTTCGATTCTTTTCTTGACCCGCGTAGGCTCACCCAACACGTCCAAAGAGGAGCAAAACGGCCTCCAGACGGCCTACTGCATCACGCCGTTCACAACAACAAAGACTGTACCATAGTTCAAAACAAGTCGAGGGCTATCTTGGTCACCAGCGGGGTTGGCTACGTCGATTGTAGGAAAATGTTCTCCACCGATGCAGTGTCACCGGGCGGGGTGGGACGATGCAAAAGTCCCAGGCCGGCGGAAAACCGTGGGAGGGTGGTGGCGGTCAGAGGGACAATCCATCCAAACTGAGTGAAAAGAACTACAACACAGAGATCAATAAACCCAACAAAAACTTGCTTAAAGCTTCCATCAGTCACCACTTTCCACATACCGTAGCCTACGCCTTTTAAACAGCTTTCTATTATACCTTCTGCAACTCCCGTACGTTACCTCGTCCATATTCCACCAATCTGCCTGGTAGGCCATGCATCCATCGCCGAATGATATCTCGATTAACGTGCCCACCATGCGTTAATAAGCTCGTCAGCCCTTTCGCAAGATATTCCTTACACCGGTGTTGTATACAGTGGTCCCACCACCGTACTGTTAACAGTTTTAACCAACGTTTAACTGAATTGTGCCCTTCCCGCCTGAGTTCAAAATTTTACTCTGGGTACCTGTACTGATCAATCCCGACAACTCACTTCAGCCAGGCGCCCTGCCTCTTGCACCTTTCGTAGCTAGCCTACAATCGGGGGAGGATTTATCAGTTCTTTATCATTTCTCTGGCCGTGCACGGTTGACCCGCTAGGATATCAGTTTGAGATATCAGGTTTAGTATGCAAAGGACGAACCCCCAAAGTGTGATGGTAATTCCATCGATAGGAACTCTTTATGGAAGTAGGTACAGAGACTAAATTCTCTTGGCATAATTAGCAGTTTATTTGCAAATAGAGAGACGTGTCAAAAGCTTACAGAATAAACCTCTGAGGAATCTCTGAGGAAAATACATGAACAGTCAGTTTTTATTACAGTTAAAAGGGGTGTGATAAGATACTGCCCAGCTGTCTTATGTCACATAGGTTTTACCCAAAGGGCGGGCTATCCCCCCTCTTGATCCTTCCTGCCCTAGGTGTTTACTGTCAACGGGGTAGGGGCACATCGTAAAAGACAGTCGGCCACATTCCTGAAGAGCAAAGGACAAATACTCTTATTGGTTTGGGCAGATTAACAAATGGTCAGAGGTCATAATGACCTACTGATATCATTCAGACATGTCAGAAACAAAGATCCGAGTTACATACCAGGTAATAGAATAGCGGACATTTCTCAAAAGTACATCAGTTCAAGAATTTCCATATCACATCTCTTTGCGCGCGCTGTTTGCCAGTCAAGAGTTGAGCAGTGATGTGACAAGTGGCTGTCTGGTATTGTTTTTCAATAAAACATTTAAAAACGCACGCGAGTCAATCAAGTGAAGAAGGCAGCAAAGGATCACTACGAGCTCAAACGAAAATGTTTACCTCATTGCAAAAACAATTTACCTGTTTCGACTTCGTTGGAACTCAGATACAATGTGTCGTCTGTCGTAAGTTCCCGGCTAGAGCAAGCAAATGTGGGTCTTTTTACAAAGGTAGTGACAACTTGTGCAAACAGTCCCTAACCAGCCATGCCAATAGCAAACAGCACCTGGTCTGCATGACAGCCAAGCGGGTGGCTGACAACCCGTCTCCGGGGCCCTTGACCGTACAGGTCAGGATTTTAAATGCAGATGCCCATTGCATGATTGGACAACTTATAACAACCGCATGCATAGTAACTAAGATGGACCTGCCATTCGCCTTGCTCTCCCAGGGATGAATGAGTTAGTGTTTTGTTGACTGTTATCTTTTTATTAATTTTTATAATTAGAAATGTGATGAAAGAAAAACAAAATATTTTTTTATGTTTTATACATACAGAATGCATTTCATAAAGGATTAAACATGTTAAGTAACAAAAGTATTTGGTTATATGTTGTGACGCTGAAAACTTACAACTTTTGGAAGGAGGGAGAGTAAAATGTTTTTAAGATCAGTAAGTTACAAACCCATTGGCCCCACTGGGCCAGTGGCAAAATTTTTTAACATTGAGCCCTGCTTATACAGCTCCGGAAAAAAATTAAGAGACCACTGCACCTATTTCTTTCCTTTCCAAAAAAATGAAAAGGAAATTTTGAGTGAGGAACAGAAGCATCCAATTAGCAGTGGTCTCTTAATTTTAACCCTTCTGTTCCTCACTCAAAACCTTCCTTTTCAACTTTTTTGGAAAGGAAAGAAAAAGTTGCAGTGGTCTCTTAATTTTTTCCAGAGCTATATGTTGCCTTTGTTTCATTTGGTTCATAAAGTTGTACTAGCAGCTTTTGAGTCACACCAATCACCAGAGAATTTCCATTTTGTCATTGTACATTTTTGACATATGACTGGGGTGTATATGGTCAATATACCAAGGCTAAGAGAGGTTCTTAGGCACAAGTACCTAGACACTGGTATGGCAATATATCAAAAACAGCCAACATGCCTCACAGCTAGTGATGGCCAAACGAGGCTTCATGGGCGTTATTTTAGTAGCAGGATATTATGCTGGCAGCACTCAGATTTTCTTTATCACAATAAAAGCCAACATTGAAATTTATAAGGTGATATAGTTAACAATCTAGTCTGTAAAAAAGAACAGACAAGAACAACATTTGAACGGACATTAAACATATAATGTACCCACTAGATTGTTAACTATATTACCTTATATATTTCAATGATGGCTTTTATTTTGAAAAAGATAATATGAGTTTGTGCTGCTAGCATAATATCCTGCTGCTAGAAGAACGGTAACGAAGCCTCAAATGGCCATCACTACTCACAGCTATTATAAACTGGTTACCAACCCAATTAGAGCAGTAAAATGTGATATGATGTCATACCCATGGTAAATGGTCTCATATAACATGGCTAAGGATTCAAATTGCATGTGTAAATGGCTTGGCCGAAATTGTAAATTTTCTATCACCAATTTCATGATATCCAACTCATGAAGTACCAGCTTCATCAGAGCAACTACATAAAATGAACATACATTTACCCGCAGAATAACTGTTTCCATTGATCATTTCCTTTTACATGCAAATTCATGCTCTTTCAACTTTTTTGTGGATTACATCAGGGCAACTGTACTGTAAGCACAAAATGTTTTCTATATGACCTGTGTGCTACACCTTTGATGTTACTTGGCAAAAACACAAAAATTAACATACGTTTACCATTTGAAATTAGAATCAATGCTCCATCAACTTTCCGCTCAATCTGGTCTTTCTATGAAGGACAACACGATTTGTTGCAAGAACAATAGCAAAGTAACCATAACTATAAAGGAGTAGGCATTTTACAGTAGAATTCTAGCGACAAATCTCAGTTGTTAGTTCCCACAGGCATAGTTTTCAATCAAATCAATTGTGGGTTTAACTACCCGTACCTAAAAAAGATTGGGCTCTACCTTTGTGTTATACTATATACCATTATCAATGGCAGCTGGGAAACCCCTGCAGCCACCCCACGCCCTAAGGGCCCCCCCTGTATAGCAAAAAATAAGCTAGGTCTATATAAGAAAATAAATAAGCATAAAACTTTAAGGGCGAGGGAACTCCGCTCATTGTGATCGTCTACCATATTGCTTCTAGCCAAAAACAGGGCTAAATAGTCTCAAAATCCCTGAATCTGGCAACAATAGGACCCAACAAAAATTGTGAAATTATAGTAAATTATCATTGTGACAATAGTCAAATATAATTACCATAGTTGGATAGGAGGATTTTGGAAAGAGAGGTACTCAGTGTTTTTTCTCATGATGTACTTTCAGTCATCAAAAGACATCTGAAACACCTCATCCCAATATTTGCGCACAGGCAAAGACTGTGGTGTGGTGCCTGGAGACATGGGTATACCCTAATTTGTTAACTACCATATATGTTTTTGAATCTTTTCTCCCCTTGTTCATACATTACAAGTTGATATTTTCATCCATGTCAGTTAAACTGCTCGAACAATAACGGATGGGCAATAGGCATTTTCCACTGGCTAATTAGGATACATTTCGGAAATTTTGCGCTGTGCACAACGCTGCGCTTAAAATTTTAATGAATAGGCCTAATTGTAGGCAATATCAAAATTTTTTGCGAAACATTATATGTTCCATTGGCCTTGTTTTATATGGTGACATGTTTAGGCTACTATAGGTTAATGAGGCAATAATTGTGATTGGACTAATATGTGACTAAAACATAAGGGCATTTTGTTGACTAAAATGGCACATCGTTTTCGTCATTTTGAAAATAGTTAGACAAAATCATTATTCAAATTATATAAATGTGTCTAAAACAAAGATATTTGAGTCAAAATGACTAAAATTAAACTAAATAAATAAAAAGGGTGCCAAAATTAACATTGCATGACATCCCTGCCTGGGTCCAGCAGTAATCATTGCCTTTCTTCTCCTAATCCGTGCCCCCCAACACACAGTGGCGGTTTTAGTGATTTGGGGGCCCTAGGCAGAGGCTGGTTGAGGCCCCAACATCATCTATTGTTTACCTTATTGTCCTTATCAAAGCCATACCGGCAACATTCTGAACAAACCTTCTTTCTGTATTGTAAAATGGATCTGCCACTTCAAAAGCCACTTGCATTGCTGCCCCTTTCAGTAGAGTAAATCAATTAATAATGATTATCTTAAGGGTACATATGTCTCATAAGTTACGACTACAGTGAAGCACAAAGCACTTAGCCACTTTGTTCAAGTGTACAATTTCTTAATCATGATCAATCAAGTGCATTCATATACCTTGCTTTTCTCACTGTGCTGCAACTTTTCTTATCTGTCAGCTGGGAGAGCCACGTATACCTGGATCAGAGGATCAGACATTATATTCTGTGTCACTAAACAGTCAGAAGTTTCTTGGGGAGCCAGGGGAAGGTAAACATCAATATTGCTAATTTGTGATCAGTAGCACTGTCGCTATCACCATCATAATCAACATCTGCGTCATTATAATCAACATGCGTGATGTTAGCAGAACAACATGATGGAATTGAATCAATGTCCGTTCATGATGGTCCAAGTCAGGGATAGCACTTTCTTATGTGACTGTCAAACCGTCATATTCAGTAATAGCTGCAGCCGCTAATCTGTTCACGTTTATGACACAAGTAGTAGCTGCAGATGCTAAGCTATTACGGTTACAGAACTCACACTATTTTCTTCTTTCCTTCTTTTTTCTCCTTTCCTTCTTTTTTCTTAGAAAAAAATTGCTCTCCATTTCTTCTGTAGTGTAGCAGGCTCAGGCTGACAGAGTAGGCTAGCTAATGTCCATTGGTTGCTGTCGTGAGAATCAATATGGGATAGATCATTTGAGTAAGAGAGGGGGGTTCAGTCTCAAACATAAATAATGTATTAGAAGACATGATTCAATTTGAGTATCATTTTGAGTAACATGATCAGATCTTAAGACAAAAAGTAAATATAAAAAACAATGTATTGTTATATTTTGAAAATGTTATTTCAGTTTGAATTTTAACGGGGCCCAAGGCCGTATTGGGGCCATATGCGGCTGCCTACCTTGCCTAATGGTTGCAACCGCCACTGCCAGCACAGAGCTATATAGTGCTGTCCTTGGTGTTGAACAATGATCAATAGGCTATATAGTGCTGTCCGTTAATTGTGCTGACGCGATTGTGCTTTTGTAGTTTAATTTTTTTAAAATTTCTCTCTTTTCCATTACTGAATATGTATAAAGGTAGACAGCCATCAGTGTATTGACGTAGGAGGCAGTGGTATAAGCTAATAGATGGAGATGCATTTTGAAGGGGACGGGGGAGGGTCCTCGAGCTTTGACATTGTGGGGTGGTCCCTGCAAAGTCTGGGCCGCCTGTGACCGTTACAGTTAACAAGATGAACACATATTTACCATTAACAATAACAAGATTAACACCTATTTACGATTAACAATAACAAGATTAACACATTTCTTAACATTCAACTAAATCTAATCGTTCTGTGAAGGTGGTTTGCAGACTACTAATGATCAGCAGTAGCTCCAATAACAGCAAAGTGTCAACAGCAATAACAACTGCAATCACATTTGTTTATACATAACACTGGAGATTTCTGCCCACCAATCTCAATTGTTAATTTCCACAGGCATGGTTTTCAATAAGCTAGGCTCAAACAATTGTCTTTATAATGACAGTAACTAGCCATAGATAAAAATAGTATCAAATCAGTTTTTTATAAAGCCTTTTTTACATCAGCAGTTGTCATAAAGTGTTTTTACAGATACCTAGCCTGAAACCCGAAAGAGCTAGCAACAACTGAGTTTCTGCACATTGGCTGGGAAAAACTAAATAGTAGGTCGGAACGTATTAAGAAATCTAGAGAGGAAACAGACTTGGAGGGGTGGCCAGTCCTCTTCTGGCTGTGCCGGGTGAAGATTATAAGAGCACACGATTAGAATAATTAATGAATGCATGTGGGCTGTGGCAAGAGTCTACAAACAGAATCCAAGTCAGATGCATGAGCAGGTGGACAAGGACAGGAACAATCAGGAGGGGTGAGAGCAGTGGCAGCCAGAATCGTCAGGCAGCAGCTTGATCTGCAACACAACCAGGAGAACTTTGGACAGGGACAGCTACGAGCCATTCAGGTCTGGTGGTCCTGAGGTGTGGTCCAAGAGCTCATGTCCTCCTAAGTTAAAACAGAACATAACACAAGGAAAGTTTAGTGGGCGCATTCCTTGGATTCACAAAGGAGAACTGACCCTACTCCCCAGCAAAATTATATAGCGGTGTAAAACCGCTGGGCTGAGATGCGGGTCCACTGACACTGTGGCCCTATCTGAAGTCTCACAGTTTTTTGGGATATGACCATACAACCGTCGAGGTTCACCTTGAGATCTGCCAACAAATGTCTTTGTTTCTTGGGTCTTAGGACAGGCATTTCAGTTGTTTCTGAGTATAAAGCAAAAGGTTTTCTGTCATCCATTTCCTCATGTCAGAAACACAAGCTTCCAGCTAATTTTGGGGGTTCTCCATGTTTCTTTGAAATATACAACCGTGTGTCATCAGCATAGCAGTGAAAATTGACATTGTCGTTTTGAATGACATCACTCAGAGGCAGGCTATATAGTAGGCTTGTCACATCCTGGTACAAGATCCAATGCCCTCTCTCTCTTGCCTCCTGCCTGCAATGTTACAAGGCTATACATTTTACTAGTGGGGAACCGTCAGGGTAGCCTAGAGAATGCAAGGTTTCATACAGACATAGATCCAGGAGACATAGGTAATCATAGAATGTCGATTGCCCAGACAACTTGGTTAAAGCTCACACACGACAGCAGCGGCATGTTACTATTGGTGGTTTTGCTAACTCAGCTCTCCCAATAAGGAATAGAGTCCTGTTCACCTCTATAATACAAGGAGCAGGAGCCCCACTGCTGCTATTAAGACATACCCCCAAAAGGGAGACTCCTTCTAGTGGTTTCTGCTAGGCCCAAAGCCTAGTCTACCACACATAGAGTAGATGGAGACTAGGAGCATTACTCAGCAGACATTCCATTGATGACTACCCCTGAACACAGATAGAGACATCATGAGTTGCTGACAGGGAAAGACAAGTTGTTGAGTACACGTAATGTTTCAAGCATACAGAGTACAGAGGCCTTCTAACAGAGAAATGAAAAAATAAGGATATAATAATAAATTAATTTTCTACATGATCATTTGAAATTTTGTTTTCGTTGATTTAATCTTTTTTGTCTTAATTGTAATGATCTTCCTATTGAATTTCTTCAGTTTGTATTGGAAAAAGAAGGGTTAGTATCCAAGAGAAAAAAATATCTAATCAGAATTTTTCTTTGGTAGTATCTTGGTAGAAATTATCTAGCTGTGCTCAAAGCTCATTGGCTAGGCCCTCAGGCTTTGAGTAGAAGGCACCAGCCAACATCATTGACATTGAGTTCAATTATAGCAGCATTTTGGAATGACTTAATCAATCAATCACAAATTGTCTTGTAATAGGTGGGACAATTGTATGATGCTTCAAGGCCCTCTAGAGGGTCTAAGTTGATGTCACTAATTCAGAGCCAATAGCAAGCCTTATCTTGTTTTTCTTGAGCTCGCTTGAGCCTAGCTATCTGGCTAGCTTTTTGCAGTGAGTGTGTGTAAGGATGGCGATGACCCGGCTGTCAGCCATGGCTTTGATCTCAATCAAAAAAGAACTTCTTTCAGATTTAAAATCAAAAGACAAGCTACATGAACCTGCCATTATCCATTTCATAAAGGACAGGAGAATGGACTTTGTTTTTAAATGATAATCATAATGGCGAGTGGACTACAACTTACTTTTTGTTGCTATCTCGTGCATATAATTTTGAATACAACGTGTAAAATATTATTTCACTTTAGATCACTGGTTAATTGCTCAAATCAAGGTAATGACGTTGCAATTGGAAGTACTGGGTACATGCCATTTCTTGTGGTGTATTTTTTTATTGTTGCATGCTGGACATCAAATACAGTACAACGTTTTTCTCTCTGACAGCATACTATCTGTGGTCTTGAAACAATGTGAGTAGTGGTGTGGCTGAATTTATTCCGTCACTGTTTGAGTGACTGTTTTGGCACGTTTCTTTGAAATTACACAACTGTATTTTCTTTAACGTGGTTCCTGCTATCAATATATGCAACCGTTGGGTAGCCACGTTTGCAGCTTCTGAGCTACAGCTGAGGCATGGCTTAGGACTGTTTTACTCTGTCATCAAAGAATTGCTTCTCCTACATAGGTCTGCAATAAAAGGCTTCCAAGTTATCTATATGTATGACATCAGATCTTTTTCTGTTAGTGAGAGCCTAGCTCCAATAGTCACGGGTCACCACTGCATTTTAGAGTAGATAACTTGCCACAGATCTCAGTTGTTCATTCCCACAGGTTAGGTATTCTACAAGAAAGGCTCAAATGAGTTACTGCAATGACACTAACTAGCCATAGGTAAAAAGAGTAGGCTATACATTTTCCAGTAGAATACTAGTCACAGATCTCAATAGTAAATTCCCACAGGAATGGTTTTGACTAAGCTAGTTATCCATGTCTAAAAGGAGTAGAGTTTATATTTTGAAGTACATCTGTAAATATTTGCCAGCCACAACTCAATAGTTAGCTTCTCAACCTAGCCAAAATGAGCAGTAAGTAAATTCCTACTGTCACTGTTTGTTTACCAAGACCCAATGCACAAATCAGTATAACAGCTGCCACTCTTCTGCGAAGGCTTTCTACAAGATTTTGGAGTGTCTCTGTGGGAATTTGTGCGCATTCAGCCAAAAGAGCATTTGTGAGGTCAGGCACTGATGTTGAACGAGAAGGCCTGGCTCACAATCGCTGTTCCAATTCACCCCAAAGGTGTTCAGTGGGGTTGAGGTCAGGGCTCTGTGCAAGCCACTCGAGTTCCTCCACACCAACCTCCTTGAAGCATGTCTTTATGGACCCCGCTTTGTGCACAGGGGCACAGTCATGCTGGAACAGGAATGGACCTGAAACATAGCCACCAAACTTTACAGTAGACACTATGCATTCCAGTAGATTGTGCATTCTAGTACTGTTCTCCTGGCATCCACCACACCCAGATCCATCCATCAGACTGCCAGATGGTGAAGCTTGATTCTTACGCGCTATAACAGTGCCACATTTAAAGTCGCTGAGCTCTTCAGTACAAGCCATTTTACCGCCAATGTTTGTCTATGAAGATTTCATGCCTATGTGCTGGATTTTATGCACCTGTGAGCAATGGGTGTAACTGAAACACCTGAACTAATAATTAATAGGGGTGTCCGCATACTTTCGTTCAAATAGTCTATCTGCTGATGGAAGATTGCTGAAAGACATCTTATGGCTCTATCAATCAAGGACAACCGGGACAACATGGTATAACATGGAGACAAATTGAAATCAACATGGCTACATTTATTTTTCAGATCTATCCACACTGTGATATAATACTGTGGGGTTTTTGGTGAGCAAAAACCATTCCTCGCTCTTTCTTGCTAATTATGTTAAAAATCTCACTGCCGTAGAAATCTTTCAGACATAATACACACAACTTAAGGACCCCAAGGTAAAGTGACCATTAAATGCAAGGAAAATGTAGTCCTTTTTACTTCTACTAACATTACCAAAAAGTAAATTGTGCAATAAGAGGCAAAAATCTAACTTCTTCCCCACATACAATAATGAATATGGCCTAACTCCCCCTCATTCTGGAAAATCTGACCTCTATGCTAATGCTTCCTGCCTACAAGCAAAAACTAAAGCGAAACAGTAAGTATGAGTGATGTGCTTAATAAGGAAGTGGTCGCATTAAGTGAATGCAAAACCAGTTTTGCAAACAGACAGATGACATTGACAGGTTCAACAAAACCCTGGATTCATTAACAAGTGAGTTGATTAAGTTATTTTCACAGTGAACATACCAGCATATCCTAACAGAAAGTGTATAAATCATTATTTCAGGACTAAGGTCTAATCCCACCACAGTGGGTCTAATGCTCTTTGGATAAAAACATTGCATTTAAATGCAAACATTCACAATTTACAAAAAAAAAACGAGGTGCGAGCTGCCCAGTGCCAAGTAAAATGCCTATTATGCTCTCTTTTAGGCCTGTAACACAGATCCATCATTAAGAGCACCTGCATTTCCTGACAAAGTCAATAAAGCATTTAAATAGGTTGTGGAGCTAGACTAAATACCAGGGCATGTCCACAGAAATATACCAGCTGGCAGATGTCTTACTGACACCTACTCACTGTTCCAGTCTGTAATACCAACTGGCTTCAAGCAAACCAACTTATTCCTAAGAATGCAAAGACTACCAGTCTAAATGACAGTTGTCCAGTAGCTCTTATATCTGTATACATGAAATGCTTTGAAAGGCTGATCATGGCTCACGTCAATCACGTCAATCATCACCACTCCAAATCACATATTTTCCCAACCGATCCACAGACAATGCCGTCTAGATTGCACTCTACACTGCCTTCTTGTACTTCTTGTACTCAGTGCAAACCATTAAGGGTCAATTAAAGACTCATCTCTTCAGCAAGATCTATGATTAAGTGTAGTCTGGCCCAGGGGAGTGAAGGTGAATGGAAAGGCTTGGATACAATCCACCCTTGCTGCCTTTGCCAGACGGGCTCTCATCTCCTCTGAGCTACGGGCTTACTGTTGTTCTCAATTGCAGTCCTCGTGCAATGAGAGTGAACTCTGCAGGCGATACTCAGCCCTCTTTCAAGTTGTTGCTTGGTGTCCCTCTGGTTGGTGCGTGGCAAAGTGGGTGGAGCGACTTCCTGCCTGTTGGGCCCTATCCAGGGTTTCTCTCAGATAGGGCCACGGTGTCCCTGTTACAGCCCCAAGGTTTTACACTGCTGTATAATTGTGCTGGGGGAATAGGGTCAGTTCTTCTTCATTTCTTCATCCTTCTCCTTTGTAAATCTAAGGAATGCACTCGCTAAATTTTATACAGGTATTGCATTTCCTTGTGTCATGCTCCGTTTAAACATAGGAGGATATGATCCCTTGGACCACATCTTAGGACTATCTGGCCGGAAAGACTCTTACTGTAGCTTTCTTTGTCCAAATTCCTCAAAGTTGTGTTGCAAATCAAGTAGCTGACGATACCTGATGATTTCAGTTGCCACTCCGCTGATCATTCCTCCCCCCCGATTTTCCCAGTCCTTGTCCAAAACATAATCTTGTCTGACTTAGATTATGTTTTGCCAACTCTGGACACAGCCAACTGTGAGGTGCGAGGGAAGCGAGTGCATAAAAAGGAAATGCAAAATGAATACAACAAAACGGAGAATCAACATTTAGTCTTCTTTTAATGTCCAATGCAAAAAGGCAGCACCACACGTTCAAACAAGTAGATATAATAACCCGTGAGGTGTAGGTGAAAACCAGGAACTAAAATAGACATCATAATGATTGACTCAAAACAGGTATGTGTGTGTGTGTGTGTGTGTGTGTGAGTGAGGGGTGCATTTGCCATCGTCGCCAGCCAGCAGTTGGAGAGGGGAAGAGCCTGCAGCGCCATGCGGAGCAACCAGCACACCAACATGCATTTATTAATTATTACAATTTGTATTCTTAAAATGTTCACCCGGCACAGCCAGAACTGGTCATCAGAGTCTGGTTTTTCTCTAGGTTTCTTCCTAAGTTTTGTCCCTTTTAGGGATTATTGCTTGCTCTTTGGGGTTTCAGGCTGGGTGTTTTATAAAAGCACTTTGGGACAACTACTGATGCAAAAAGGGCTTTATAAAATTAATTTGATTGATTGACTTTGTATACAAGGACATTTGCATCCAAGGAAGTATTCAGACCCTTGAACAATTGGAAAAATGCAAAGTATATTAATGTAAGGAGACATTGCAATAAACACTGATAGTTTTTTTCAGCCATAATTTAAATATTTTAGATAAACAGTTTGTCTGCATGTTGTAGTCCTCTTTCTACATACTGTAGTTAAAGTAGATTCAGGCTTTTCTTTAACAAATATTTATGAACATTAAGGTACGTTTTCTGGTAATATAAAATATTCAAATTTCTGGAATACCTGCCACTCACGTCTATATCTGTATCTATCTTCTGTCTCAATTTTAATTCTTTGTATGTTACCAAGTAAACATGTTTTCACAACTACTATTACTATTTTAATGTCTTTTTGTATTATTATTATTCAAGAAATGCATCTTGTACAAATAAAAACAAGTGTTGATAATTCCATTTTGAAGTGGATCACTGTATTATTGATAAGTTTGACTGATGATAGTTCATGTGTTTCTCAGAATTCGAAAGAACACATTACCCAGACGTATTTGCAAGAGAGAGATTAGCCAACAAGATTGACCTTCCAGAGGCACGGATACAGGTATTGAAGTTTATTTTTGTCCCTCCATCTACTGATTTCTCCCAGGGTTGTGTTCGTTAGGGTCAAACACAGAAACATGTTTATATTTAATAACAACAGAAGAAAACAAAATGAGCCTAGATATCCCTCAACTGGTTTATTCTATTTGGTACCTAATGGACACAGCTTAGCCTACCCATTCTGTGTGGAATTAAGTCAGGATTACAGAGATGAAGGTTTAACAAATCTTTGTGATTTGAAGGTGTGGTTCTCTAACCGAAGAGCTAAGTGGAGGAGAGAGGAAAAGCTTCGCAACCAGAGAAGGTCAGGGGGTGGGACCTCATGTTCGCAGGCTCACGCACCCCTAAGCACTTCCTTCAATACCTCCGTCTATCACCATCAACATGGCAGCAGTTCAGGTTATTGATGATATCATGTGTATGTATTTAGCAAGCCATGTGCGTAGCGCCCTGCAATTTCTAATGAAAATGAAATTTAGCCTAAGACTTAGCTTAGGCACTTTCTAATGAAACTTGACCATTGGAGTAGTGGGAATAGAATATGTGTTGGAAACTGGCATTCGGCAAACAAGTCCAGGAATAATATCATCATGAAGCATTATGAATGATTAATTAGTCAAATAAAATCCATCAAAATCTACCTTTACATTAGGATTTAGTAGATAGTTAGACTAGGCCAAAATATCAATATTGATCTGTCTATACCATTACCATCACATTCACTTGATAAGAAACAGTAAAGATTAGCCAAAAGAAACATATTTGTATGTGAATTGTGGTTGTAGCAACGGTTCAAGCACTACACAGGGGTTAACTCCCGGTGGCACACAGGAGTTCATGTGTTTGGTTGTTTATCTCATTAGGGTCCATGATGAGTCAGAATGAGTCTACCCTTCCCAGCTACAGCTCTCTTACAGTCTTCTCAACTGGAATCCAGGTGCGTGTGCTGTACTAATAACTAAACTTTACTTATTTTGCATGCGCATATTTTTTGCGTTTGCATTAATAAGGCAATATACAATAAACTTTATAAATCAATAGGCTTTAGTTATTTCACGTGTGACTGGCTTCATGAAGGTGTCATGACTACCCCTTTCAAGTAATGTGTTGGCCTAGGGCAGGGGTGTCCAAACCATTCCACGGAGGGCCGTGTATCTGTAGGTTTTTGGTTTTTCCTATAAATTGGTTCCCAGTTCACACCTAAACAACCAGGTGAGGGTAGAAACTAACCAATTAGTAACCTAATTAGTCAATCAAGTACAAGGAGAGAGCGAAAACCTGCAGACACACGGTCCTTCGTGGAATAGTTTGGACACCTCTGGCAAACATGAGACTGTTCTGCCATCTTGTGGTGTTGGACTGGTACTATCCCTCTGATGTCCATCTATATCAAAGATGAGCAAATGGCAACTTGAATGTAATAGCCTGGAATTAGTTAAAAAATCTCTCCGCCTCAGGAAATGTACATGGGAAATGTTCTCTCACTGCCTGCAGACAGGAGGTGTGGGCCTAATATGTCACTTACGGCATAAAAGTACTTATGTAGGTATCTGTACGCATACCCAAGCCACTGTGGGCTCTTATGATGCGTTTAGTCTTTGTGACCCCCAACACCATCAAAGTCAACCATCCCTGCTCTGCTCTGCTCTTGTGTTCAGCTCAATATACATATCTAAATCCACCATTAAAGGAACATGTAATAGCAGCATTGGTAGTTGACTCATTCACAGCAAAAATCCTAAATCAAATTTCTGTCTTTCCTCATTCACTTTTCTATTGTGCCTCCTCCCTTTGTTTCTCATGTTACTGTTTTTTTCATTCCCTGTGTCTGTAATTCCTTGTGTCTGTGATTCTCTCTGTGAGTAGTCGGTATCGTCCCAGTCTTCCAACTCTTACTCTTGCATGTTACCCCGATCTCCCTCGACCCCTAGGACCTTTGACTCTTCAGCGTACCCCTCTCCCCATCTACCTCCACCGCCCTCTGCCAACCCAAACACTGGTGAGTTGCACAATGTTTGTGTGTGTGTGAAGTTTGTATGTATATGTAGTTGTCTATATGTCAGTCTGATGATCTGTAAGCGTGTTGTCTGTTTGGTTAAGTTAAAAGATTTCCTCTAAATTATGTACAATAAGATGTTATTATTGACCGTATATTTTCACTGGTAAGAAGTTTTAAATCTTCATCCAGTAATGAACTTCTGCCAAGCAACTTTTCTTAAAACACACAATTTAGAATTTTAGTGTGTTTTCACTCTATATTTCACACTTCATACTTTTAATTTCACTGCAACTTTCTTCTCTTGGTCTAAATCTCTTTTTGTCCTTACTGCGTTCTCCATCCTTCCTCTCAGGGCTAATTTCTCCCGGGGTTTCGGTACCGGTGCAGGTTCCTGGGAACGAGCACAGTATGGGCCAGAACCTCAGTCAGTACTGGGCCAGACTACAGTAAAAGAAGAGAAAATGAGAGAGAATCTACTGAGGTGACCAGCACAAATAAAATAGCCAAACCTGTGACCACAAGAAAAGACACAGGCTTCTTTGAATTGGTTCAGCCAAAGAAATATCCAAATATGCATTAAATGTTTACAAATGTGTGTTCAAATATAGTTTCTTTACAATGACAACCAGAAAAACCCATTGATATGGTGGCTAGTTGCACCCTAAGCATCAGCACTGGCAGGCTATATAAACTACCTAGAAAAAGTTTGGATATACCTATAGTCATTCAAGGGTATTTCTTTATTTTTACTATTTTGCTCATTGTAGAAAATAGTGAAGACATAAAAACACTGATATAATACATATGGAATCATGCAGTTACCAAAAACGTTAAACAAATCAAAATACTTTTGATTTAGATTCTTCAAAGTAGCCACCCTTTGCCTTTATCATAGCTTTGCACACTCTTGGAGTGCTTTTTCATCAGTCTTGAAGTAACTCCCACACACAGTAGACTTTGAGTTGTAAATAACTTGATAAACAATTAAATTATGTTTACATCTATGATACAGCCCCAAACGGAAAACTCATGCAAAACATATACGCACAAATACAGTTGTGCTCAAAAGTTTGCAGTTAGTACTTAATACTGTGTATTGCCCCCTTTAGCATCAATGACAGCGTGCAGTCTTCTGTAATAGTTGTCTATGAGGCCCTGAATTCTTGCAGGTGGTATAGCTGCCCATTCGTCTTGGCAAAATCCCTCCAGGTCATGCAAAGTCTTTGGTCGTCTTGCATGAACCGCACGTTTGAGATCTCCCCAGAGTGGCTCGATGATATTAAGGTCAGGAGACTGTGATGGCCACTCCAGAACCTTCACCTTTTTCTGCTGTAACCACTGGAGGGTCAACTTGGCCAAGTGCTTAGGGTCATTGTCGCGCTGCAAAGTCCAAGAGCTTTCATGCAGAAGAATGCAAATTGTCTGCCAGTATTTTTTGATAACATGCTGCATTCATCTTGCCATCAATTTTCATAAGATTCCCCATGCCTTTAGAGCTCACACACCCCCAAAACATCAGTGCGCCACCACCATGCGTCACAGTGGGGATGGTATTCTGTTCACTATAGGCCTTGTTGACCCCTCTCCAAACATAGCGCTTATGGTTGTGACCATAAAGCTCTATTTTGGTCTTGTCACTCCAAATTACAGTGTGCCAGAGGCTGTGAGGTGTGTCAACGTGTTGTTGGGCATATTGTATCTGGGATTTGTTGTGGCATTGGCGCAGTAAAGGCTTCTTTCTGGCAACTCGACCATGCAGCTCATTTTTGTTCAGGTATCATCATATTGTGCTCCTTGAAACAACCACACTGTTTTTTTCCAGAGCAGCCTGTATTTCTCCTGAGGTTACCGGTTTTTCTTTGTATACCGAACAATTCTTCTGGCAGTTTTGGCTGAAATCTTTCTTGGTCTACCTTGGCTTGGCTTGATATCAAGAGATCCCTGAATTTTCCACTTCTTAATAAATGACTGAACTGTACTGACTAGCATTCGCAAGGCTTTGGATATCTTTTTATATCCTTTTCCATCTTTATAAAGTTCCATTACCTTGTTACGCAGGTCTTTTGACAGTTCCTTTCTGCTTCCCATGGCATAGTATCTAGCCTACTCAGTGCATCCACGTGAGCGCTAACAAAATCATTGACTATTGATACACAGACAGTAATTGCAATTTAAAAAGCCACAGGTGTGGGAAATTCAAATTTAATTGCTATTTTCACCTGTGTGTGTCAACTTGTGTGTCTGTAACAAGGCCAAACATTCAAGGGTATATAAACTTTTGATCAGGGCCATTTGGGTGATTTCTGTTATTATTATGATTTAAAAAGGAGCCAAATAACTGTGATAATAAATGGCTTCATATGATCTCTATCCTTAAAGAAAAGACATGATCAGTTTTGCATGATCAGTCATATTTTCAAAATCAATGCCAAAATTTCACAATTTCTGCCAGGGTATGCAAACTTATAAGCACAACTCTATGCTCAGTAATTGTTGGCTGCTTTTTCTTCACTCTGCAGTCCAACTCATCAAAACCATCTCAATTGGGGAGGCCAGGTCATCTGATGCAGCAGCATCCCCTTTTCTTTGTCAAATAGCTCATACAGAGCCTAGAGGTGTGTTTTGGGTCATTGTCCAAATGGTAGTCCCATCAAGCACAAACCAGATGAGTGTATTACTACAGAATGCTGTAGAAGCCATGCTGGTTCTGTGTGCCTTGCATTCTAAATAAACAGACAGTGTCACTAGGAAAGCACCCCACACCATCACACCTCCTCCTCCATGCTTCACGGTGGGAGCCACACATGTGGAGATCACCCATTCTGCATCTCAAAAAGGCACAGCAGTTTATTAAAACTTTATTTCAACAAGGAACACAGACTGTGACCAAGGTCTCTTTTACAGCTGGGCCCTGCATATACATGTTAAAACATACAGTTTAGGTTCATTGATTAAAAGAAACAAACAGAAAAAGAAAAAACACAAGACGATGTACATTGCTTTAAACATTGGTGTTATTCCCTTTGTGGCCTCATGTTTAAGTAGGTATTGGGCCTGGCAAGATCTGCTCTGTCCCTTCGGTGTAGTAAACAAACGCAGTGTACCTGTTTTTCAATGCATACATGTATAAATCAAATACATATATCACCCCTGAAAGTACAAATCATGTATTACTTTCGTGCTTTACATACAAGTAATGTACAATCAGAGCATGCCTGACGTGCCACTCTGGAGGATTTACGTACATCAGATACCCTAACCCAGGAACGTACCGACCATGCAAGGCCCTTCAACACATCAAACATGTTCTATACTTCTGTCAGTGCACAGAGAACACAAAAACCAAACATCAGTCAAAATGATCCCTGACAGGCAACACAAAAGCAAACATCTATTTTGGTTAAGAAAAAAAAATACAAATCAAATGAATTTTTTTAAAAAATACATTAAAAATCTATTTAGGTAAAACAAAGAAATAAAAATAATTTAAAAAGAAGCAATCAGAGTAAATAGAAAGATAGCAGCAGATTGTTACATTTACACAGAGGTTGATAGCACAGAACTTGCATTACCCAAAGCAGTTACAAGCAACACAAACAAAAATCGTCCAATAAATGTTTAAATGGGCAAGGGGGACAAGAGTCCCCAATATATGTTTGGACTGCAGACTATTCCTGATTATTCCTCTATAATGAAAAGCGCTTTACAAATGCAATCAATTATTATTATTATTATTATTATTATTATTCCATAAGCCAGTAGCGTAACAGGAACATACCCAATTCTGTGGAGATTGTAGGGGCCTCAAGTGTAATTCAGGCAGTGTTTATGAATTATATTTCTAATGTTGATAAGTGATGAAAAATAAGATGGCAGTTTATCTAGAAGTGCTTTATAGACAAACACGAGAGCATGTTTTTCTCGTCTCAAGGACAACAAAGTCCTGCCCACATTTTGATACAGACTACAGTGGTGAGTTCTGTAGCTACAGTAGCACCCGTAATAAACGTAATAATTGTGAAATGGTAAGAAGCATCCAGCGGTTTAAGTGTGGATGCTGTAGCATGCATGTACATAATATCCCCATAGTCTATAACCAACATAAAAGTAGCTTGCACAATTTGTTTTCCATTTGTGCAGGACAAACATGTTCTGTTTCTATAGAGGAAGCCTAGTTTGATCTTTAACCTTTTACAGAATTCATCAAGATGCATTTTAAAAGACAGTTTATCATCCTGCCAAATCCCTAAGTATTTATATGCAGAGCCTTATTAATTCGAGAGCCATCTAAGCATGTGAGTGCAAGTGTATTTTCAACCAGCTTTTTGCACCTATTAAAAATCATAAAATGTGTTTTCCTTGCATTTAAAACCAGTTACAGTTTTAAAAAAAGATCCTTGTAGTATCTTAAAATCCGTCTCCAGCTTCAGTAATAATTGGTCAGCCGTCAAAGCAGTAGCGTACATGACAGTGTTGTCAGTGTACAGATTAATTTTACTCTGTCTTATCTCATCACTGATATTGTTTATATAGAGAGTGAACAATAACGGACCAAGTATGGAACCTTGTGGAACCCCTTTAACCAATTCCAGCGGCTCCAACTGGATGCCGTCTACTCTGACAGCCTGATTTCTATCCTTAAGATAGTCATCAAACCAACGACAAGCATGAGGTCTTAGTCCTAAGGTCCTAGTCCTTAATGACAGCTTACTCACACGGTCTACAGTGTCAAAAGCTTTAGACAAATCTACAAACATGGCGGCACAGCAGTTGGTTGAAACCATAAATCTCAAAATTGGACTCATCAGACCAACGGACAGATTTCCACCGGTCTAATGCCCATTTCTCATGTGTCTTGGTCCAAGCCAGTCTCTTCTATTGATGTCCTCCAGTAGTGATTTCTTTGAAATTATTCAACCTTGAACGCCTGATTCACGCAGTCTCCTCTGAACAGTTGATGTTGATCTGTTTGTGTTACCTGAACTCTGTGAAGCATGTATTTGGGTTGCAGTTAATCTGAGGTGCAGTTAATTGCCAATTATTTTTTTTTTGCGGCTGACAGACACTTCGTTCATTCATACATTACTTAGTTTAGCACATACATCTCACTTTGTCCTGTTTCATGTGAGAATGTATTACTGTGGTGTTTTGTTTGGTGTTGTCTAGTCAACTGTTTGCTGTGTGCTGTTTAGTCCTTGTTCAACCTGTGTGTTTTGTTTATCCCTGTGTCCCTGGGAAAAGGGTTTTTTTAGCCATTGGGCATACACAACCCGTAGGAAAACTTTGTCTAAAAACACTAGTTAGAACTGAGCGGACCACCCACTGTATTTTTGTATTGGTTAGTAGTCAGCCAAGCGGTTCTTGAGGCAGGCAAGTTCAGTTTAGGGGTGTTTTGACTATATTATTTCATTTCTTGGGTCCAGCTCAGCCCCTTTTCCCTAACCCCTTTACCGTGTGTTTATAATAAACGTTTTATGTTTGACGGTAGCTTTGGTTGTCTGTGTCATTTGTTCTCACTGTTCCTGTACACTACAACACTTTGCATGAGTTTTATGTTACGGGTCTCTGTAACATCCACCCTAGACTGCTAGAGCCACAGGGTTCGTAACACCCAAATTAACCTTTAACATAGCAAACCTGTTCATTGAAATGCATTCAAGGTAACTACCTAATGAAACTGCTTGAGGGAATGCAGAGAGTGTGCGAAGCTCTTATCAAGGCAAAGGGGGGCTACCTTGAAAAGTCTACAATATGAAATGGATTTGGATCTGTTTAACACTTTTTTTGGTTACTATGTGATTCCATATGCGTTATTTTATAGTTTTGATCTCTTCACTATTTTTCTACAATGTGGAAAATATAAAAAATAAGGAAATACCCTTGAATGAGTATGTTTTTCCAAACGTTTGACCTGTACTGTATTCTGTGAAAATCATAAAACATTCACTTTTCACAAAACAATTTCAATCTCTCCTATTAACAATTAGCTATACAACCATGCAGATATTTTATTGATCAGATATGGTGGGGAAACTATGAAACTGTAAGGATGCCAACTCAGAGTTGACCCGTATCCTGGCCCAAATATCGATTAATAGAAATACAGCCATTTACCATCAAGTATCACCAACCATTATGGTGATAGGAGGTGGTATTCAGGTTAGCAACCAGTCAAACCCAAAAACCTCAGCAACTGACAATCAACAAGAATCAGTGATTATCCATTTTGCCTGGGGGTGGTTTTCAGGTTAGCAACCAGTCAAAAGCAAAAACCACAGCAACTGACAATCAACAAGAATCAATGATTATCCGTTTAGCCTGGGTCTGAATCTGATTGCACTTTTAATGACAATGCACCATAAAAGCAGAATATCTGTCTGAGGGGACATGCAGTGTTAACCATGAAAGTATCACAGCGAATGCAAGAATAATTCTGTTGTTGTAAAAGTTTGCTCGGCTTCAGTTGAATCTTGTCTAAAATTAAAAGCAACAATATTTAGCAGAGTAATGGATCGATGGCATATCTGTATTGAGCATGACCAGATTACATACTGTAGCACTTGACAATCAGTAATTAATCATTCATAAACATAAATACTGTAAGATATTGTACTTTTGATTTAATAACTATAAACCTACTGTATGTTGACTTTACAGTGACTATCATTATTTTGTTCTAGGCCATTCTGTTACTTCTCTTTGAAACTGTTATTTATCGATTTGTCATTGCACATTTGTCACATTATCGCTGTGTGTTTACCATGTTAGCACTGTGTAAAAGTAATCCCCTTTGTGAAGGCATTTTAACCCTTTAAAGAAAATAAAATGTGAAATGAGAAACTGTTTAATTTTTCAACAAGTCATTTTTTTCAGAAATTAAATTCATAGTACAGTGTTTTACAAAACTACTAGGTCCCAGTCATGATTAAGAAATAATGCTGTAACATTAGTAGGACAGAAAATTAACAATGTTTTAACAATTGTACTGAAACTCTCTGCAACTCAGGAGACGCATATAGCATCAGGGAAGGGGCACGTAAGGGGTGAGTTTAGGAGAAAAAAGGAACATCAGCTAAGTCTACGGCTTGGTAAACTGAGTTATTGCTAGGTATTCATCATCTGTTCAGATTACATAATAGCTGTTACGGGTGTGCTGATCTCGTCATACTCCATACTATCCGTAATTGTATCCATTTGTCTCACGTGATATTTGTAATCAGATATACTTTTGATCGGAAAACCAGAAGTGCGTTTTAAATGATGGTAAAGCCGATACATCTACATGTTATTGCTCCATCATTCAGAACCCGTATCACTGCTAGTTCCTTGGATCACTTAAAACATATTGATACTATAAAAAAACATCCTGACAGCTCAAATGGCCAATGCATACGGCTTATTTTTACAACACTTATATTAACAAAACATGCTAGTCAATAAATGGATGCCAGCTGCTTTTAGTTCGACAGGACTAGCTGTTCAACTTTTGACAGGGGCAAAACGTTTATTTTTCTAACAGCAAGCCTATGCCGCAATGTCTGGAAATGTACTATAATTGGTATGTTCTAATTATCTTGTATAGAAATCAGCAGAGTCATCCAATTCAGAATTCTGCCCCGTGAGAATGAAAAGAGAATCACATATAATTACACAAATCATGGATAATGACTTTAAATAATTGGATAATATTCATAACTGGCAAATTCCTCATATCTGTAACCACACTAATTTTGTCAGAGTACTCGGCACACCACTAGTAGCTGTTTTGACTCCATCAAACTGAGAGAAGATTAAGATAGTTAGATAATGCTAGATAAAACTAGTCTAATTCAGAAATCTAAATATGACTGTTTTCTACGATCAAACTCAATTCCGATTATTAGCTAAATCGCAAGCCTTGTTAGTATTTGTTTGGTGCTGGTGCGGTAGTCACTATGAAACTTAAACCCCTTAAAATACACTGCTCAAAAAATTAAGGGAAAATGTAATGTAATCTGTCCAGTTAGGAAGTATAGGCCATTGTGAATCAATGTCACCTGTGTTGGTACAAATGAAAGTGACAACAGGTACACTGGATAGGCTACAGCAAGACAACCCCAAAAAAAAAGACAATTGCTCTCTCCTTATCCATCCTGACTGATTCTTCTCTAGTTTCGTGTTTTGCTAGTGTCCTTGTGAAGGAACTGAATTTAGACCTGTTTTAGATTATTTCCAAATAGTCAATGAATTAATGTAACAAATGAATTTAATATATAGAGTATTACAAATACAGTACAAGTATCAATGATAAAAGTTCTCCAGAGATTTAAGATGTTTACAACAGCAAAGATGCAGGCAGAAGGAAGGAAAATGGAAGAGAGAGCTTCTACAAACTCCACTCTGGTTTATATCCCCTTAACTAAAGGTGTTCACACTGAGCACATGTGACACGTGAAACAGTCTGGAGACGCCGTGGTGGACGTTATGCTGCCTGCGACGTCATCCAGTCTGGGGAGGCATATCTTTGGAGGGTCACACAGACCTCCATGTGCTAGCCAATAGTACCTTGAGTGCTGTTAGGTATCGGGATGAAATCCTCAGACCTATTGTTAGACCTTACTCTGGTGCAGTGGGCCCTGGGTTCGTCCCGGTGCAGGACAATGCCAGGCCTCATGTGACCAGAGTGTTTATGCCGAAGGCATTCATGCCATTGACTGGCCCTCAAGTTCCCCAAACATGAATCCAGTTGAAAACCTCTGGGACGTTATGTATCGGTGCATCTGACGCCGCCAAGAAGCACCACTGACTGTCCAGGGGCCATACACACTACTGAGTCACATTATGAGTTACTGTGATGAAATTTAAGCAAGTCGGAACAGCCTGTGATTTCAATTGCTTACTTTGATTTTCGGTGTCAGTTTGAATCCTGCCCTCAATCGGTTGGTGATTCTACAGAATTACACATTACACAATGTACAGTAAAGATTTTGATCTTTACTTGATTTAAGCGTTCCCTTAATTTTTTGAGCAGTGTATAATAAATGCTGCCTTAAACATTTGCTTTAATTTTGTGACGTTTCACAAACTTATTACATAAATGAGAAATCTGGAGAGGAAGAAGTTATTATGTATACTATTTGAGATTGTTTTCTTCGCTCCTAATCTTCAAAGCAATAAATGGTTTGTTTATTACACTTTTACATATAGTTTATTACATTTATAAAGCGCTTTCCATTAAAGAAAATAATGTCAAGGTGCATGAAAATGATAAGAAATAATCATTTGCAATATTATAAGCAAATAAATATAACCATGTAATAACAAAAAAAGATGAGTGTGGTATAAAAAAAGATCTTAAAAGCCCCAACAGTCTGAGCCACCCAAAGGCGTGGCGAATGGGTGGAAAAGGCACAGTCCTCCATTGTGCGGTGATTCTTTGGATTACCTAAACATGTACACTACCTTTCAAAAGTCA
The DNA here is from genome assembly GCA_016801175.1 of Esox masquinongy. Lineage (NCBI taxonomy): Eukaryota > Metazoa > Chordata > Actinopteri > Esociformes > Esocidae > Esox > Esox masquinongy. The sequence continues at coordinate 49,168 of JACXGI010004226.1, forward strand.
CTTAAAAACTTCCTTGTTTTTGAAAGAAAAGCTCATTTCTTGTCCATTAAAATAATATCATATTGATGAGAAATAAAGTGTAGACATTGTTAATGTTGTAAATGACTATTGTAGCTCAAAAGTTTGCCTACCCTTGGAGAATTGGCAATATATAGCTCCGGAAAAAGACCACTGCACCTTTTTTTCCTTTCCAAAAAAGTTGAAAAGGAAGGTTTTGAGTGAGGAACAGAAGGGTTAAAATTAAGAGACCACTGCAAATTGAACGCTTCTGTCCCTCACTCAAAACTTTCCTTTTCAACTTTTTGGGAAAGGAAAGAAAAAAGTGCAGTGGTCTCTTAATTTTTTCCAGGGCTGTATGTACCATTTGTAAAGAAAACATGAGTGAGCAGGCAAAACACATGTCTTTAATTTCTTTTGGGATTCACATTCAACTGTTGGTCATAACAGAATGGCACAATCATAAAACAAAACATGGCAACAAAGTAAAAAATGAACCTGTTCAAAAGTCGGCATACCCTTAGTTGTTAATATTGTGTATTTTCCCCTTTAGCATCAATGACAGCTTGCAGTCTTCTGTAATAGTTGTCTATGAGGCCCCGAATTCTTGCAGGTGGTATAGCTGCCCATTCGCCTTGGCAAAATGCTTCCAGGTCATGCAAAGTCTTTGGTCGTCTTGCATGAACCACACGTTTGAGATCTCCCCAGAGTGGCTCAATGATATTAAGGTCAGGAGACTATGACGGCCAATCCAGAACCTTCACCTTTTTCTGCTGTAACCACTGGAGGGTCAACTTGGCCTTGTGCTTAGGCTCATTGTCATGCTGGAAAGTCCAAGAGCATCCCATGCGCAGCTTTCGTGCAGAAGAATGCACATTGTCTTCCAGTATTTTCTGATAACATGCTGCATTCATCTCGCTATCAATTTTCACAAGATTCTCCGTGCCTTTAGAGCTCACTGTGCCAGAGGCTGTGAGGCATGGCAAGGTGTTGTCGGGCATATTGTAACCGGGCTTTTTTATGGTATTGGCGCAGTAAAGGCTTCTTTCTGGCAACTTGACCACGCAGCTCATTTTTGTTCAAGTATCGTCGTATTGTGCTCCTTGAAACAACCACACCGTATTTTTCCAAAGCAGCCTGTATTTCTCCGGAGGTTACCTGTGGGGTTTTTTTTCTATCCCAAACAATTCTTCTGGCAGTTTTGGCCGAAGTCTTTCTTGGTCTACCTGACCTTGGCTTGGTATCAAGAGATCCCCAAATTTTCCACTTCTTAATAAGTGATTGAACAGTACTGACTGGCATTTGCAAGGCTTTGGATATCTTTTTATATCCTTTTCCATCTTTATATTGTTCCATAACCTTGTTACGCAGGTTATGAAAGTTCTTTTCTGCTCCCCATGGCTCAGTATCTAGCCTGCTCAGTGCATCCACGAGAGAGCTAACAAACTCATTGACTATTTATATACAGACACTAATTGCAATTTAAAAAGCCACAGGTGTGGGAAATTCACCTTTAATTGCTATTTTCACCTGTGTGTGTCACCTTGTGTGTCTGTAACAAGGCCAAACTCAAGGTTATGTACAACTATGTGATAATAAATGGCATCATATGATCACTATCCTTAAATAAAAGAGTTTTTTTTGCACGATCAGTCATATTTTCAAAATCAATTCAAATATTTCACAATTTCTGCCAGGGTATGCAAACTTATGAGCACAACTGTATCAAATGTTGAAACTGAGAAATGTTATTGTTTCTTGGAAAGTACATTCTCACTTTGAATTTGATGCCAGCAACACGTTTCCAAAAAGCTGGGACAGAGGCACCAAAAGAATGGAAACATTAGATCAGATTAGATTCAACTTTACTGTCATTGAATAGTACAAGTACAGTACAACAAAATGCAGTAAGCATCTAACTAGAACTGTAAATATAGGGCAGAGAATTTACAAGTATTTACAAGTATTAAGTATATGTATATTACAATTGGAATGCCTAAATGTGCAATGAAGGCAAATGCAGTACAAATAATATAAAATGTGAAATTAAGGCTAATAGAGGAGGCCAGAAAGTGTACAAGTATTACACGTATAGTGTATGTTACAAGTGGCATTATAGTTGTTCGGGTACAAATGGCAATTTCTAAATGGCATACAAGATCTGCAAACGAGGCGAATTAAGGAGTAATGTAGTAGGGTAGCATGAGCAACCGGGATACAGAAATAGCAGCACTAAGGTCCTCGAGGTAGACATGGGTGTAACAACTGTAAAAATGCAAGCACAATGGCAATTCTAAAGAGGCAAATTTAATGTACAAGGCACATGGGCAACTGAAATGCAGGGATAGTAGCGGTGAGGTTCCTGAGGTAGACACGTACCTGTAACCAATGAAAACCTCCATGATCAGGCTTTACAAGGCAGTGTCAGAGTAGTACAAGGGAGTAGTGCAACATGGTCCCTGAGAGGTGGGGGGGGGGGGTGAGTGATGTGTCAGAGTTCACAGAGTTCTCTGGGTCAAGAGTTCAGCAGGGTTACAGTGTATGGGAAGAAACTGTTCCTGAGCCTACTGGTGTGGAACCGAAGAGACCTGTACCACCTGCCTGATGGTAGGAGAGCAAACAGTTTGTGGCATGGGTGTGAAGGGTCCCTGATGATCCCACGTGCCCTGCGCAGACACTGCTTGTGCTGGATGTCTGCGATGGCAGGAAGCTGGGCACCAGTGATGTGCTGTGCAGTTTTCACCACCCGTTGCAGGGCCTTCCGGTCGGCTATGGAGCAGTTGCTAAACCACACTGTGGCGCTGTTAGTCAGAGTGCTCTCGCTTGTGCAGTGGTAAAAGTTCACAAGGATCTTTTAGGACAGGCAGGCCTTCTTCAGCCTCCTCAAAAAGTACAGGCGCTGCTGCACCTTTTTGAGCTGAGGTATTGAGGGTCCAGGAGAGGACCACATAGATGTGGACACCCAAGAATATGGACACATGCTCCACCTCAGTACCATCGATGAGGACTGGGGCGTGCCTGCAGCTTTTAGACATCCTGCAATACACAATGAGTTTTCTTTGCGTTGAGGGCCAGATTGTTGTCAGCACACCATGCCGACCTCTTCCCTGTAGGCTGACTCATGACCTCTTCCATGTAGGCTGACTCATCATTGTCACTAATCAGGACTACCACTGTGGTGTCATCTGCAAACATGACGATGGTGTTGGAACTGTATACAGGAACGCAGTCATGGGTGAAGAGGGAGTACAGGAGAGGGCTCAGCACACAGCCTTGTGGAACACCAGCGTTCAGGATCAGGGTGGAGGAGGTGAAGTTGTCTAACCTGACAGACTGGCATCTATTGGTTAGGAAGTCCAGAGTCAGGTGCAGAGAGAGGGGCTGAAACCCAGGTCATGGAGTTTGTTAACCAGCCTAGAAGGGATAACAGTGTTGAATGCTGAGCTGAAGTCAATGAATAGCATTCTCACATAGGTGTTGGTTTTGTCCAGGTGGGTCAGGGCAGAGTGTAGAGCCGTGTACGGAGTGAGGAAACATTGTGTAATGCTAAAAAACTAAACCTTGTGGAATATCACAAACATAATTAGGCAAATTGGCAACAAGTCAGCAACATGACTGGGTATTAAAAGATCATTCCAGAGAGGATGGGCCTGTCAGAAGTGAGGATGGGGAGGGGTTCACCACTCTGTGAAAGACTGTACAGGCACATAGTGTCACAATTCAAGAATAACTATCACAATGTAATACTGGAGAGAGTTTGAAGGTCTCATCATCAACAGTACACAATATCATTAAAAGATTCAAAGAGTCTGGAGTATTCTGTGTATGCAAGGGACAAGGCCGAAAAACAATATTGGATGGCCGTGATCTTCGGGCCCTCAGGCAGAAACATATTTTAAAACAGACACAATCCTGTAGTGGACATCACTGCATGGGCTCAGGAACACTTGGGAAAACAATTCTCTGTGAAGACAATATGTCAATATATCCACAAATGCAAGTGAAAACTCTACCATGTAAAGAAGAAACCATACATAAACAACGCCAGTGCCTTCTCTGGACCTGAGCTCATTTTAGATGGACTGGCGAAGTGGAAAACTGTCCTGTGGTCTGACAAATCAAAATTTGAGGTTCTTTTCGGGAATCATGGACGCTGCATCCTCTGGGCTAAACAGGAGAAGGACCATCCGGCTTGTGATCAGCGCAAAGTTCAAAAGCCAGCATCTGTGATGGTATGGGGGTGCATTTGTGCACATGGCATGGGTGACTTGCACTTCTGTGAAGGCACCATTAATGCTGAACAATATATACAGGTTTTGGAGCAACATATGCTGCCATCCAGACAGAATTTGGGAACAGGGGCGTATGTCACATTTCACTACTTTTCAGGAGAGCCGTTTGTAAGAAGAAAAACATTTTGAAAAAGACATTTTGCTCTAGCAAAAGACATTTTGCTAGAGCTCTCAATCAAATCACTGCCCTGAATTTAGCTGGCGTTGTCAACAAATCTGAGTGGATCCTGTTCAAAATGTTGTCAGAGAATAAGACATTGCATATTCTTCTGATCAAAGTGATGGTGAAGGAACTGAAATGTACAGTGTTGGTGTCACAGATGAAGTTGACCGTGTGATGGAATCAGTGGAATGTCCTGTGCAAGCAGCATATGAGATGGAAATGGACAAAATTCAGGCATTTCATTGCAAATGCAAAGATGTCTGAAAAGATAATGCGGGCTCGTCTTGTATAAAACTGTCCATGAATTACATTTACAAACAAAGGGCAATCATGGCATCCATGACAGAGACAATGAAAGATGCACAGATTCTTGCAGTTTTGAACATTTTGAGTGTGAACTGTAGCGAAAACACACAGCAAACGACAAAGGACTTCGTATGTAACCAGAGAATATTCCATCTGCCGTGAAACGTTCCTACATGTAAGTCAAACGTTTGCTAACTAGCTACAGATTATTTCTCTTCAGAAAGTTGTCAAAGTCCTTTGCATTGCTAGTTATCTAGCTATTGCTACTGACGTTACTGTTAATGTTAGCTAGCTAGGTAACAGCGTTAACTTACCAGCTTGCTAACATTTCCTGGTTTCTAGCTTGTTCATTTGGTAGCTAGCTTTTCTTCAAAAGTCAGCAAGTCACCTAGTTTGATAAAAAGCTACCTGACTGACTGGTCATTCATCCAGGTCTGTGTGATTATGCCTAGCTATTATGTTTACATTTACTTCACAAAAGTGAACATGCCCCTGGAGTCAAACTGACTATAGCCCGCTCCCCACATACACACACAACCCTCAACTGGACAAATCTATAACCCCTCCCCACATACACACACAACCCTCAACTGGACAAATCTTGTACCTTACATATTTTTTTGTAATTTTATTAATGCTCAGTCTACTGTGTCTATATTCAGTCGACTATTCTTATCAAATCAAAATCCAATCAAATGTATTTATAAAGCCCTTTTTACATCAGCAGCTGTTACAAAGTGCTTTTACAAAACAACCGGCCTTAAAACCCCAAGGAACAAACAGTAGTGTTGAATTTCAGTGGCTAGGAAAAACTCCCTAAGAAGGCTGAAATTTAGGAAGAAACCTAGAGAGGACCCAGGCTCAGAGGGGTGACCAGTCCTCTTCTGGCTGTACCGGGTGAACATATTAAGAGTACAATTGTAATAATTAATAAGTGCACGTGGGCTCAGTCCAGAGTCTATTTAAACTTAGTCCAGGTCGGAAGCATGACCAGATGGACAAGGACAGGGACAACACGGGGAGGGGGAGGAGTCAGCACAGTGGCAGCTGAAATCGTCAAGTATCGTCTTGATCTGCAACACAACCAGGAGGACTTTGGACCGGGACAGCAACGCGTCTTTCAAGCCTGGTACTCCTCAGGTGTGGGCCAGGACCTCATGTCCTCCTAAGTTTAAAACGGCAGGAGACAGAAAAAATTTAGAAAATGCATTCCTTAGATCTACAAGGATTTATAGTGGAGAAGGAGAACTGACCCTACTCCCCAGCACAATAATATAGCAGCGTAAGACCTTGGGCGTGAGACAGGGGGGTCCGGTGACACTGTGGCCCTATCCGGGGGAGGCCCCGGACAGGGCCCAACAGGCAGGAAAACAATCCACCCACATTGCCAAGCATCAACCAAAGTGACACCCGCCAACCGCAACCACCCTGAATGAGGGCCGAGTATAGCCAGCAGAGTACAGGCCAATTGCACAAGTGCGCAACAGAGAGACAAC